>LJIJ01005552.1:0-11555 GCA_001718145.1 Orchesella cincta
TCAAGATGTCCAGAATCAAGCAATATGTCTTCACGTCAAAAATTACGGGTGACAGAACATGAAGCAAAGGCTAGCAGATTGGCCGTGTTGTCTTGTCGCCACCAGTTGTAACTGGATAGGGCGTGCCTCTGGGAACCAGACTGATTCTGGTGAGTTTTCAGCAATATTTTAAAAGAGACGCGTTTGGATGGAAGTTTCTGAAGAAACGGTTAATTCGATGGATAACAATCCTCTATCGAGTAAAATCACTGACTTTTTGTAAGTTTCTAGCCGTTGAATTCATGCTGCAGGACAAATTGGGTGTAAACGAATCTCCAGCACCAACCATCAATTTTAGTACTTCAAGTAGCTTTACTGTAGTAATCGAGACCGTGTTCACGAATACAAGAACGCCCCGCATTTTTGTCCGCCTCCAAATAATTAAAATTCCTTTTTCGTTACGGCAAAATTTCCAATTCTTCTAACTAAATTCTCGGAGAAACATTGGTTTTTTAATGAACCTAAAGTTCTTGAAAAGCTAAGAAATTTCTCTCGTGATCTTTTTGAGTATTAAAATTCACCACCGAAATTTTCGAATCTAACAGCTGAGGAATGCGTTTCGCGTGTTAATATTTGCGCCTTACGTATAATCTTTATCCATGGACTTATCAATGAAGAGGTTCTCAATAGCATTATAGTGGATGATATGGCATGAAATATTGCCAAGATATACGTCTAACAAGATATTCAAATACCATGAAATTGCAGAGGCAGAGATCTTTGAAGGGAAGGCAGAATTTAAGCCCGAAGTACAACGAGACATTTATATCTAGATGGAATGGACCTTCTAACAATCACTTAAACTATGGATGAATCGTCGTGCTCCTCCATGGTAGATTTGAGCAAAGTGCCGAAAAAATGCCTGTTTCTTCCTACTAGGTGCCTTTATCTTAAAACTTTTACTCGACCGATAGCCTTCATATACGGCGTTTCGACGTCTTGTGGCATGGTTAGCTGGATCTGAGGCTCCTCGAATCTTCAAACATGTCTGAAACTTGGCAGCTTGGAACATCTTGATTAGCGTCAATCTCGAACTGCTGCGAACAAGTCAGGAGAAAATGATCAGCAGCTGGCTCCATCTCGTAGTCAGCAAAGAGATCAGGAAAAGATGACCAATTCCGTTCTCGTACTCTTCAAAAAGATCGACAGATTGATGATGAGCGCGGGTGCCAACTCCAAACTCAGCTGTTCTGGCTGGTCGTCGTCCACCACATCAAGAGCTGCATTTGCCTGTACAAGGCCGCGTTCTCTACACCAGGTCGAGGCATGTTGACCTAGAATGATAGAATGGGTTGGTTAAAATCTGAATAATAATTAGCAAAATTGTTAAGAAAAACTAGATTAAAAACAACAGCTTTAATTACCTCAGGCCAACTTGCAACTCGCTATGGTTCCCTTGGCTCACCTCTCCGCCAGAAACAGCAGTCGAAGTAGAAAACAGCTGTTTTAAAAAACCATATTAAATTAGTATATATAATCACATATTTACAAAAGTGTTATCACGTTATTATCATAAAACACTAATAATATCACAAACTGGTAATGAATAATGATTCTGTTTCAAAAACTCACCAAAACAAACCGTCCAACAAAGGTCCAATCGACAAACACAATCAAAAAAATACAGAAATAATGACGATTACAGTTGACACCACCTTTAAAATAAACAACAACAAAAACAATATATAACTTTTAACCAATAATTAGGAATCACACTAAAATAACCACTCAATTTTTAATTAACTTACCACAGTTGTCCGTATAATCTTCAGTGGAAAAAACAACAGCTTCACATATTTCTCAGCTCACAACAACAAACCAAAAAAATCAACAATACACTACGTTGAAATGAGGCGAGCACAAGAGAGTTGAACAGTGCTCCTGGGTTGATCACAAACAAGTTCTGTCAAAACAGATGTGGTACACACCTCGCCTGCAGCAGCTGCTTCCACTTGGATAAAATGGTTGAGGTTGGTTCAAACTGGTACAGCTTGACGAAATGGTTGAGGTTGGCTCAAACTGGTACAGCTTGGTTGAGGTTGAAACTGGTTTGGTGGTTCCAAGCTGGTCCAGCTTAGCTGAAATGGATCAGAATGGTTCAAACTGGTCCAGCTTGGTATTTATGGGCCAGATCGGGTTAAAACTGGCCCAGCTTGGATGAAATGGATCAGGATGGTTAAACTGGTTCAACTGGTATTTATGGCCAGATCGGGTTAAACTGGCCCAGCTTGGATGAAATGGATCAGGAGGTTAAAACTGGTTTCAACTTGGATGAAATGGATCAGGTTAGGTGTAAAATGGTTCAACTGGTATTTATGGGCAAGATTGGTTAAACTGGTTCAACTTGGTATTTATATGTGCCAGTTGAGGTAACACGTTTGACTTGGTCACAGTTGGTCTCAATTCGTCATTTGTGCATAAATCAACACTATTAGCACAAACACACGATGAAGACAGCAAAACTAAACACATAAATGAACTACAAATTAAACAACAATTTGGAATTGTGATACTAGAGCGTCTATACTTCTATCAAAAATATAAAAAGAAATGTCATAAACAGCACATGTAGTTATGACAAGTTAAATTTTCTGTTATTTTTAACCTATTATTCAACCTAACTAAAACATTATCTTTACTGCTATCTCAATTCCAAATTGTTGTTTAATTTGTATTCATTTATGTGTAGTTTTGCTGTCTTCATCGTGTGTTGTGCTAATAGTGTTGATTTATGCACAAATGACGAATTGAGACCAACTGTGACCAAGTCAAACGTGTTACCTCAACTGGCACATATAAATACCAAGTTGAACCAGTTTTAACCAATCTTGCCCATAAATACCAAGTTGAACCATTTTACACCTAACCTGATCCATTTCATCCAAGTTGAACCAGTTTTAACCATCCTGATCCATTTCATCCAAGCTGGGCCAGTTTAACCCGATCTGGCCCATAAATACCAAGTTGAACCAGTTTTAACCATCCTGATCCATTTCATCCAAGCTGGGCCAGTTTTAACCCGATCTGGCCCATAAATACCAAGCTGGACCAGTTTGAACCATTCTGATCCATTTCAGCTAAGCTGGACCAGCTTAAACCAACATGAACCATTTCGTCCAAGCTGTACCAGTTTGAGCCAACCTCAACCATTTCGTCCAAGCTGTACCAGTTTGAACCAACCTCAACCATTTTATCCAAGTGGAAGCAGCTGCTGCAGGCGAGGTGTGTACCACATCTGTTTTGACAGAACTTGTTTGTGATCAACCCAGGAGCACTGTTCAACTCTCTTGTGCTCGCTCATTTCAACGTAGTGTATTGTTGTGATTTTTTTGGTTTGTTGTTGTGAGCTGAGAAAATAATTGTGAAGCTGTTGTTTTTCCACTGAAGATTATACGGACAACTGTGGTAAGTTAATTAAAAATTGAGTGGTTATTTAGTGTGATTCCTAATTATTGGTTAAAAGTTATATATTGTTTTTGTTGTTGTTTATTTTAAAGGTGGTGTCAACTGTAATCGTCATTATTTCTGTATTTTTTTGATTGTGTTTGTCGATTGGACCTTTGTTGGACGGTTTGTTTTGGTGAGTTTTTGAAACAGAATCATTATTCATTACCAGTTTGTGATATTATTAGTGTTTTATGATAATAACGTGATAACACTTTTGTAAATATGTGATTATATACTAATTAATATGGTTTTTAAACAGCTGTTTTCTACTTCGACTGCTGTTTCTGGCGGAGGGTGAGCCAAGGGAACCATAGCGAGTTGCAAGTTGCCTGAAGGTAATTAAAGCTGTTGTTTTTAATCTAGTTTTTCTTAACAATTTGCTAATTATTATTCAGATTTTAACCAACCCATTCTATCATTCTAGGTCAACATGCCTCGACCTGGTCGTAGAGAACGGGCCTTGTACAGGCAAAATGGCAGCTCTTGATGTGGTGGACGACGACCAGCCAGAACAGCTGAGTTTGGAGTTGGCACCCGGCGCTCATCATCAATCTGTCGATCTTTTTGAAGAGTACGAGAACGGGAATCTGGGTCATCTTTCTCCTGATCTCTTTGCTGACTACGAGATGGAGCCAGCTGCTGATCATCTTTCTCCTGACTTGTTCGCAGAGTTCGAGATTGACGCTAATCAAGATGTTCAAGCTGCAAGTTCAGACATGTTTGAAGAATTCGAGGAGCCTCAGATCCCAGCTAACCATGCCACAAGACGTCGGAAACGCTATATGAAGGCTATGGTCAGTAAAAGTTTTAAGATAAAGGCACCTAGTAGGAAGGAAACGGCATTTTTTGGCACTTTGTTCAAATCTACCATGGAGGAGCACGACGGATTCATCCATAATTTAAGTGATGTTAGAGTCATTCCATCTAGATATAAATGTCTGTTGTACCTTGGGCTTAAATTCTGCCTTCCCTCAAAGATCTCTGCCTCTGCAATTTCATGGTATTTGAAATCATCTTGTAGACGTATATCTTGGCAAGTTCATTTCATGCAACATCCATATAATGCTAGAGAACCTCCATTGAAACGCTGGATCAAAGATTACAAGCGCAAATATAACACCCGAAACCGCATTCCTCAGCCTGTAGATCGAAATTTCGGTGTGAATTTTAATATCAAAAAGATCACGAGAGAAATCTTAGCTTTTTCAAGAACTAGGTTCATTAAAAAACCAGAATGGTTTCTCCGGAAATTAGTAGAAGAATTTGGAAAGTTTTGTAAGAAAAAGGGAATTTTAATTATTGAGGCGGACAAAAATGCGGGGTTTTGTATTGTGAACAGGTCTGATTACGACAGTAAAGTACTTGAAGTACTAAATGATGGTGGTGTTTACACCAAAGTTAGTCCTGCAGCCATGAATCAAAGGCTAGAAACTTACAAAAGTCAGCTGATTTTACTCGATAGAGAGATTTTTTATCCATCGGAATTACCGTTTTTCAGTAAACTTCCATCCAAAGCGGCCTCTTTTAAAATATTGCTGAAAACTCACCAGAATCAGTCTGGTTTCCCAGAGGCACGCCCTATCAGTTCAACTGTGGGAAAGACAAACCGGCCAATTGCTAGCCTTCTTGCTCATGTTCTGTCACCCTGTATTTTTGACATCAAAGACATTTTGCTTGATTCTGGACATCTGATCATGTTACTGGACAGTTTGAATCTTGATCCAGAGAAAAAGTACGTGATGATCACTCTTGACATTGACTCTCTATATCCCAACTTAAATGTTGATGATTGCAAGCGCCACTGCTTAGAAATGTACAAGCAGTCGAAATCTCAAAATCCCTGTAAACTGACTGACCAACTTATGAGAATTTTATTGAGTATGACCTTGGATTACAGTTTTGTAGAGTATAATGGCAATTTTTATTCACAAGATAAGGGCATTGAAATGGGAAATGTGGCTTCCCCAATTATTGCAAACATTACGGTCTTTCGTGAGCTAGCTCATTTGTTTCAAAGAGATGAAATTGTCTTCTACAAACGTCTGTTGGACGACATTATGTTGATTGTGGATATCACAGGTATCAAAAACCCTGCCAATTGGCTAGAGGAAGTGGTCTCTCCTTCTAAGTTTTTGTATAAATTCAACATTAGTGATTCGGTGGTCAAGTTTTTAGATATTAAGATCACTCTTTCGAACAGCAATGTTATTTATACTTCTATGTACAGAAAGCCAATGAATAGACACTTGTATTTGCATGCTTCCTCCAATCACTCACCAGCTATCAAGAATGCCTTATTTTTCTCTCAGGGTCTACGCATTGTTAGAATTTGTTCTGATCCTTCTGATCGTGAAAATAAATTAAGGCAAATGAAGCATCAGTTTGTAAAAAGAGGTTATAGCGATAAGATTTTGTCAAGGCAGCTAACTAAGCTTATAGAAATGTCTCGTGTACGTGCATTAATGCCCAAAAATTCTATCCTACGTCAGTATCTACTCAAAAATGAGCCTGAAATTGTTGTTAACTACAATATAAGAGAGATTGTTCCGAATGCTAATGCTAGAGTAGGAATAAGTAGAATTGTAATTCCATTCACTAATCAGGTTCGAAATCTGGGTCCAAAAGTTAGGCTGGTTATCCAGCAGCAGTTAGATCAAAGAGTTGATGTGGAGACTGTTGACAATATAGAATTAAATGTGTGCCATACTAGAGTCAAGAACCTCAAGAGGTATCTAAATCAATTGTTGTTAGAGTAAGAAAGTAGTATTTAAGTATTTAAGTTGTTGTGAAATAATATTGTTAGAACTTTAAGATTAGTTATCCTCCCTATTGGGCTAATGATTGTAAAAAAATTGTAATTTGTTAATTGATATGTACATAAGTTAAAATAAAATTGTTGAAAATGCATTTTTTCTATTGCTGGTTTACTTACTACAAACATTATTACAACACAATTCATCAAAACATATTATTTTAGTCTTAAGAAATAACGTATTGTTACAAATAATCGCATGCATACAGAAGCACAGATAAAATTAATAAATCCTTTTCATTGGCATCAAGACTTTAAAAAATTATACATAATAATAATTAAGAAAAGCCCAAGAAGCTACCATTTTCATAAATTTTTAAAAACATTAGCACCTGCAACACATAAAACAATAACAAATACGTGTATCATAAAGGCAATAGTAAGAGCAATGCAACACAGCCATAATATTTAAAAAATTATCAAACCGAACTGCACTCAATCATAAGCTTACCTAAGGATAAGCTAAACTAATAGAAGCTAAACTAATAGAAGCTAAACCAACAGGAGAAAATCTTGTGAAAGCTTTGTATTTCAGTGGTTTAAAAAGTTAACATTCAAAATGCAATTAGTTTTTAGCAAGTAAAATATAAACAACAAACCGATTACGAACATTTTGACACCTCATACGTAAATATCCATAAACTGGTTCGTGAGATAATGCAATAAACGTAAAAAGTAAAAAAAATCAATTGCAACATAAGTAGGAGTTAAACCACTATGACATTTAACCGTGCCTCTGTAGCGCATTGGCTAACGTGCTCGACCAGATATTGTGAGATTGTGGGTTCGAATCCCACTCAAGTCAATGGGTTTTTTCTGTGAGTAACGGTGTGAACGTTGTCCGTCCAGAATGCTTTCGTAGCAGTAACCGTAATATGGGTCGAAAAATGGTCACTGTCAAATTTCCCGTACATACCACTTGTAATGCCGGTTTCGGTCTGCTACATGTTTTCAGATGTAAATGTTTTCAGATATAATGCATTGATTGGTATAGCGATCGAAAACAATGGATTGTCCGATCCATTGATTGCTGTACAACCTCAATCCGGCAATGTTGGTTGTAAGTCCACACCATTAGGTGACTGGTGGATTGCCTTTCGGGGCCGCATCGCACAGAAGTTCTACTCCGGAGGCTTGTAGTTTAAAGGTAGAACACACAACTGGGAAACACTCGAGCACGGTAGCCAATTTTTTTGCAAGACTTCAAAAAACTTCTCGGTAATCTATTGTAGTATTCAAACATGCACACACATCAATACACCTTATGTGGAGACAAAATTTTTGCCGCTTTTTATCTTAACATTTGTCGAGTAGTAGTCATAACAACACTCCCAAAGGTCAGATTCTGTAGGTCAAACACCAACATATTAAACTGTTATTAGAGGCAAAAGTCAGAAAATCCTCCAAACAAGGACACGAGACGAGAAATTAAAATTTTGACATGTTCAACTCTCATTAAAAACTTCGATGGCATATCTCGCAATTAAAAGCAAGTCTCAGTATCATTGAGGGAAAAGTCTGCGCAGTTTTTATGTGGGGGTCCCCCCCACACCCCCTGTCAGGCAAATCAAACTGGAGGCGAAACCAATAAATTAAACGGTCCATATAAAAGCAACGTCATACGTAGCAGGAATGCATAAATAAAAAAATTAAATTAACCAGCCCCATGACATTTTCAGATGTAAATGTTTTCAGATGTAAATGTTTTCTTGATGTAAATGTTTTCAGATGTAAATGTTTTCAGATGTTTGTTCAGATGTAAATGTTTCAGATGTAAATGTTTTCAGATGTAAATGTTTTCAGATCAGATGTAAATGTTTTCAGATGTAAATGTTTTCAGATGTAATGTTTTCAGATGTAAATGTTTTCAGATGTAGATGTAAAAGAAACACCGACATCCCTCTAGTTCCATCTTCAAACACAGCAAAGTATCCCAACAATATCCAAATACAGACAAAGATCTACCCTGTACACAAAGAGTCATGTATCTCAACAAAGTTAACCCGTCTCAGGATCCTTGGGTAACCGTGCACAGCAAAGATTGTTCTGGGGTCCCCCCAGACCCCTGACAGGCCACTTTCAAACCCGTCTAAACACTTTTGTTATGCATCTCATAACCAATAGGGTCTCATAACCAAACCTAATGTATCAAGAACACCGTAAGGCAAAAGACTCAATCTTCAGATCTCTCAAAAAACGTCTTCCTTCACCTACCTAAAGCCGCGAAGCGGCCCATAGAGAAAAAACTCGACCCGAAGATTTGACCGGAGCCCATCTCGGACGAAGAAACTTACAGACAGGTACAGTTACACGGGTCAAAAATCAACCCAACAGCCATAAATCAACCTAACCAAAAACGAATCTAACTTGATTAAAGCATAAGATATTAGCCTAAAGTCGTGCTTGCACGGCCAATGGAAGCATAAAACAACCCTACGTTTCACCAAAGAGATGACTCAAGACCACATTGAAACTTCAGCTCAAAAAGTTCATCGACCATCTCATATCCAAATCCAAACACAGACAACGACCACCGTGTACACAGCAAGGCAACAAGATCCAGCAACAGGCCACACAAGTTTATCAAGTTAACTAAATAACCAGACCTGTCGGAAACAACTTCAAATACAGACAAGGTCCACCGTGTACACAGTAAGACAACTAGTTCCATCAAAAGAACAGACAAGTTTATCAAGTTACTGTTCTGTTTCATTGGCTTTTGCTTTCTTGAACTGCTATTGCTTTCTTGAACTGCTATTGCTTTCTAGGTTAACCTAACAATCCTACCTAAAAATCCTCAAAAATCGTCAAGAAAATCCACAAAAATCAAAAAGACACCAAAGAACACAAGTTCAAATACAGACAACGGTCTCCCTGTACACAAAAATCCCCATAAAACATCAAAAAATCCTCACGGCTTTGCCGACAGTTCCAAACATCCATCAAAAATCCTCAAAAGACACCAAAAACAGTCAAAAAGTCCTCAAAAATCCAAAAACTCCTTTTAGAATCCTCAAAAATCCATCAAAATACTCATGATTCAATAGGTTTGGTTACTTGTCCGTGTTGGTTATGTAAACACTCGAAAACCCAGTCAAAATCCCCTAAAACTCAACAAAAATCAAGAATGTATGGCTTCGCCAAAGACAGTTATCGCTTCGCGTCAATTCAATTTTTTTAACAGAAATGAGTACAATTATTTTCTTAATAACAGAAACAAATAGTTGATTTCTTAATATAGAAACAAAGAGTAGTTGATTTTAATATAGAAACAAATAGTTGATTTCTTAATATAGAAACAAATAGTTGATTTCTTAATATAGAATTTCTTAATACAGAAACTACTGAATTTCTAATACAGAAACTACTGAATTTCTTAATACAGAAACTACTGAATTCTTAATACAGAAACTACTGAATTTCTGAACTACTGAATTTCTTAATACAGAAACTACTGAATTTCTTAATACAGAAACTACTGAATTTCTTAACCTAACCGTCAGATCTCTCAAAAAACGTCTTCGTTCACCTACCTAAAGCCGCGAAGCGGCCGATAGAGAAAAAACTCGACCCGAAGATTTGACCGGAGCCCATCTCGGACGAAGAAACGTACAGACAGGTACAGTTACATGGGTCAAAAATCAACCTAACCACCACGGAATGAACCTAACTCAAGCCAATTGACCTAACTCAAGGTTAAAGACACCCAAACCAACTCCAAAAATCAAAAAAAGTCTTGTTGACCACTGTCGTAAGAGTTCTTTCGTATGAAAAGTTCCTGGAATAGTTCTTTGAACAGTTCGCGTTAAATGCCTTCTCTTTCGTGTGAAATGCATTCTCTTTCGTGTGAAATGCCTTCTCTTACGTGTTAAATGCATTTTTCGTGTTAAATGACATTTACTACATTTAAATAACTGAATTTTTACTTTTTTAACCCGAAAAATTTATGTTAGCCTACCCTAGGCTAACATAACCCTAACTAAAAAAAAACTCTTTATTTATGTAAAACTTTAACGCTGATCAACATGACACCCTTGTGATTCTTCAACTCTATTTCCATCATAGCAAAAATCAATCCAAAACATCCAAAACACACAAAAATTTCCAAAAAACCGTTGATATTCGATAAGGTTCAACAAAACGTCTATCAAGTTTTCTTTCAAGTTTTCTATCAAGTTTTCTATCAAGTAAGCATTTTTCAATAAATGTACTAACTATTTTTCGTTGTAAAAAGGCCATATTTTTCGTTGTAAATATTTTTGTTGTTACAACGCTGATTTTTTCGTGACCTAACCTAAAGTCAACTAGTAGAGTCTAACCTAACCTAACCTGACCTAACATGTATTACACTACAGGCATACTCAACTTTCAACGCTGATCATCGTGCGACCCATCTGGACCTCCACCACCACTTTTATCACATCAAAAATCAAAGCTTACACAACAGAACAACGCCTAAATACTGACAACTGTTTGCCCACTACACCAAAACACCCAATAATCACATAAACTTATACAAAACCTCAAAACAATTTCAAAAAACAATCGACTAGTTCAAACAACTATTGAAATACAGACAACGGCCAACCTGTACACAATCAAATGCCAAGTTACACCGAAATCCACCCTTTAAGACAGTAAGATCTATCTTAAAACACATAACCCATATTCAAATACAGACAACGGTCTACTTTGTACACAAAGACCATACCATTCCACAAAAGTCTAACAGATTTAGATAGATTTAGACAGACTTACTCATGTCTCTCACCAAAGTTAACCCTTCTCAGGTTCAATGGCCTGATCAGTTAGGGTTGGTTATCTGAGGTTTGGTTATGAGAAACATTAACCTACCTAAGCTCCATCACATATTCAAACCCATTTGGCAGAGACATAGTTTGGGAAAAGATCCAAAAAAAAACTTAACTTCTGAGAGATATCTGAAATGTTTTATTTATGATTGTGATACTAGAGCGTCTATACCTTCTATCAAAAATATAAAAAGAAATTGTCATAAACAGCACATGTAGTTATGACAAGTTAAATTTTCTGTTATTTTTAACCTATTATTCAACCTAACTAAAACATTATCTTTACTGCTATCTCAATTCCAAATTGTTGTAAAGAGAGATAACAGTACGTGAGAGAGATACTCCACGCCTCCACCATTGTAGTGGTGAAACAGAGGCACGCAAGAGAGATGACTTACAGGACATCCAACATTGCCACAAGATAACATAACATTCCCATTATTAAA
>LJIJ01005553.1:0-11554 GCA_001718145.1 Orchesella cincta
TTCTGTACCTTGTGAACGTACATTTAGCCTCCTTCATGATCGTTTGTTGCACATTTATAACTTTACTAGGATTTCATGATTCAACTTTAATTTTTAACGCAGGATCATTGTTGTTTAATTTAACTGGTATTCACTTCAACTTCTGCTGAGTAAAATAGTGTAGGGGAAAAACTATTGTCTCCTGTAGCAATCTTTTAAAGCAGATTTTAATTCATTGCCAACATTTGGAAATGTTCCGTAGTAATTGTTAACTCAGGTTTGATCAATTTACAGATAACAACGTAGACAAAAGTGATGAACTCGCGAACCTTTTTAACCAACAAGTTTTCACACTTCTATTTATAAACCCAATTAATGCTGCTGGACGGGATGATTCTTGATGCTGTGGGTGGAAGAAGAGCAGGCTGAATTTCCCCCTCTTCTTGAGTTGATGCTCCAAACTGTTAAAAAAGGATATATATTAGCACATTCGCCTCTCAAAATAAATGCTTGAATTTCCAGACAAAGAACCAAGTTAGTTTAGTTCCATATTGAATTCAACGCTTTTCAAGTGCTTTCCAGTAACATAATCTTGCCTTTGTTGCTAGCTCAAAGTCACGAACAACATGAAAATGAGAGTCCATATCAAAGCTTTTGAGGGAATATTTTTTATTTCGTTGACTGTCAGCATATAAAGAGCGGTTATTATGCGCAAGCATCTGAAGGTTGGTATAGAGCTAGCAAAGTATCTCAGCCTCAATATGTTATTCCCCCTCATTCCACAAAGCCCTAAACAACACACATAACTTGAAGTTCAGTTGAACCTGATCGGTTTGGTTCCTATCTTACTATGTTAGTCAAAAAAAGCCAACGAACAAATCTTGTTTCATTCGTTTTACGTACTCAACAGAAAACAAATTGAGTAAATGCGTCAAGTTCCTAGATTTAATGCTGAAGCTAGCCAATATTCATTCATATAAATTATAACTTCATGATATCATGCTTTTCTCAACGCAACGCACGGAGGACTAAAATACAGATACATATTTATGCTTCGACGCTTGTAATATCGGCTACTCAAAAAATACTTCACGATTGCGTTAAAGACAACAGAAGAATACTTCAATAATAACAAGAATTTTTGTAACAAGCATATCGGGCATGAGTGAAACCGAGGGACACGTTCAGAGTTTGTAATATTTAAGTGTCCTTTTTTCATAATACTTGTATTTAACACTTCTTTAATTCAACTGCACAATCTACAGTCATGTTTCACTGTTCTTCCACAAACTCACATTTGCACAATTTTGAAGTCTTAAAGTCTTTGGATAGTCTTTTGTCCATCAAGAATGCAAAGTTTTTGGCGAACCAGTTTCTCTCACAAATCTGAACATTTTCAACTTATATCTTGGACGACATGGAAAAATTCTCGTCTTCTCCATGCCATCCCGAGCTCCACTGAAGCTGGGTTGCGGCTTGATTGGTAGCGTCACTCTCCTCTTTCTTCTCTCGATTCTATCAGAAGTCAAGATACACACAAGTGAACACACAACGAGGAATAAATGCTGTTGCTAGCCTAGACACATCTTGGGCGTTGTCGCATCAATGCATGCTTTCGTTTCGGGGATAATGTGCTTCTTTCCCCCCATTTCTCCCTCCTCACATCATCCTTTTTACTCTTGAACATTTTCTTTGCTACAAACGTGGCTTACTTGCGTTTTCTATATTCTTGTAACTTGCAAATTCTGGCAAGGTTTGAGCCAAAGCAAGGCAAAAGGAATGCAGTTTTCAAGCTTGTTTTTCCCGAATGAATGCTTTATAAGAGTCACATGCGGATTCATGCTTGAATGTTATGCGAAGGACATACTGCTTGTACATTTGCTCTCCTCTTATTCACTTCACTACTTCTGCTCGTTTTAGTACAGATACGTATTTTCCAAGGGTGTCGGTTTACAAGGTTTGATTGTTTCATTTAAAAACTTTTGATATACATTTGATTTGAGAGTTTTATCAGTTTGAGTGAAAAATTTATTGCTATACTTTTTGCAATACATCCGATTCCACAGACGATAACAACTAACTGCGATTAAAGTATGTGCAATTGGAGGAAACTCCATTTGTTTCTTCTTGTCATGTACATGACTTTCCTTTATCGTCATTCTCACCATCATGTCAACGCAGTAAAGCTATGCTCCACATACAAGCTTCTTAGTTTTTCTTTCTTGTTTTCATGATATGATATCCATATCCAGCATTATATCAAGCTGGTTCTTTGTCGTAAAGAATGTACTGCACAGCTTCCTCTTGGAGAATAAAGGAAGTTTAGAAAGACGTGGTGAGCTACGTGTGTCTGTAGCAACTGTACTGTATCGGAGCTAGTGTTGTTTACTAAGAATATATTGCAATAATACTGTTAAGCTAGCCGGGAAAGCGTTTGCTTGTTATATATTATATAATATAGATATTGCTTTTATATCTATTCCTCTGTGTCGAGCAACGCAATGCACATCACAACATGCAACCAAGGTTTTGGCAAACCTTTAGGACAAGTTGTCTTTGAGGAGTAAAGAGAGGAGTGAGGAGTAGAGATGGAGAATATATTGTTTTACGTCTTACCATTTTTCTTCAATGATTGTATGAACATTGTAAGCATAAAACATTTTCTGTCCGCTGGAAATTATATGAGAGGTTATTTGGCAGCATCGTGTTTTGGCATGCAATAATATAATCTGTATCGAAAGTGTAATTGAAGAATAAAAAATATTGGAGTTCTTAGTATAGATGGAGGCGATATTCTGTCTCTACCAAAGTGAGCTTTTTTAGAAGCACAGCATTACTTCGATATATTCCATACAAACTTGATTTATGGAAGAATTCATCGTGAAAGCGCCGAGAGCTACAAAATATGTAATGCTGCGGGTGATAAAGATAAGGAAAGAAGGCTTATAGAGGCATGGATATATTTCTCACTCTTTGCTCTTCACGATGAATTCTTCCATAAACCTAGTTTGTATGGAATATATTCGAAGTAATGCTTGTGCTTCTAAAAGCTCACTTTGGTAGAGACAGAATATCGCCTCCATCTATACTAAGAACTCCAATATTTTTTAATTCTTAATATACTTTCGATACAGATTATATTTATTGCATGCAAAACACGATGCTGCCAAATAACCTCTCATATAATTTCCAGCGGACAGAAAATGTTTTATGCTTACAATGTTCATACAATCATTGAAGAAAAATGGTAAGACGTAAAACAATATATTCTCCATCTCTACTCCACCTCCTCACTCCTCAAAGACAACTTGTGCTAATGGTTTGCCAAAACCTTGGTTGCATGTTGTGATGTGCATTGCGTTGCTCGACACAGAGGAATAGATATAAAAGCAATATCTATATTATATAATATATAACAAGCTAACGCTTTCCCGACTAGCTTAACAGTATTATTACAATATATCCTTAGTAAACAACACTAGCTCCGATATAATACAGTTGCTACAGACACACGTAGCTCACGTCTTTCTAAGTTCTTTATTCTCCAAGAGGAAGCTGTGTGCAGTACATTCTTTACGACAAAGAACCAGCTTGATATAATGCTGGATATGGATATCATATCATCACAACAAGAAAGAAAAACTAAGAAGCTTGTATGTGGAGCATAGCTTTACTGCGTTGAATGATGGTGAGAATGACGATAAAGGAAAGTCATGTACATGAAAAGAAGAAACAAATAGTTTCAATTGCATATACTTTAATCGCAGTTAGTTGTTATCGTCTGTGGAATCGGATATATTGCAAAAGTATAACAATAAATTTTTCATCAAACTGATAAAACTCTCAAATCAAATGTATATCAAAGTTTTTAAATGAAACAATCAAACCTTGTAAACCGACACCCTTGGAAAATACGTATGTACAAAAACGAGCAGAAGTAGTGAAGTGAATAAGAGGAGAGCAAATGTACAAGCATTATGTTCTTCGCATAACATTTCAAGCATGAATCCGCATCATGACTCTGTAAAACATTGATTCGGGAAAAACAAACCTGAAAATTGCATTCCTTTAGCTCAGGTTTAGCTCAAACCACGCCATAATTTGCAAGTTACAAGAATATAGAGAACGCAAGTAAGCTACGTTTGTAGCAAACAAAATATTCAAGAGTGAAATGGATGATGTGAGGAGGGAGAAATGGGGGGAAAGAAGCACAAAAACCACCAAACGAAAGCATGCATTGATGCGACAACGCCCAAGATGTATGTCACTGCAGGCTAGCAACAGCATTTATTCTTCGTTTTGTGTTCACTTCGATTAGTGTATCTTGACTTCTGATAGAATTGAGAAACGAAAGAGAGAGTGACGATACCACTCTAGCCGCTACCCAGCATCAGTTGAGTTCGGGATGGCATGGAGAAGACAAGAGGATCCAAGATCCAAGTCGAAAATGTTCAGATTTTTTTTAGAGAAATGAGAAACTGATTCACCAAGAACTTTGCAAGCTTGATGTACATAAGACTATTCAAAGACTTCAAAATTGTGCAAATGTGAGTTTGCGGAAGAATAGTGAAACATGACTGTAGATTGTGCAGTTGAATTAAAGAAGTGTTAACTACAAGTATTATGGAAAAAAGTGCACTTAAATATTACAAACTCTGAACGTGTCCCTCGGTTTCACTCATGCCCGATATGCTTGTTACAAAAATTCTTGTTATTATTGAAGTGAGTTAAGTTGTTCAGCGTGTGACAACAGTGGAGCAGTTTCAAATTATGGTAAGAGTTCGTTGTTATTTTTATTTACTTGGTTTTTTTCCTGATATGCCTGACTGACTGAAAACATCAGCAATGTTAAATGCAGAATTTAGATTTAGGCATTTTGAATTAATCAAACGGCTATGAGCTTCTGTTGTCTTTAACGCAATCGTGAAGTATTTTTTGAGTTGACGATATTACAAGCGTTGAAGCAAAAATATGTATCTGTATTTTAGTCCTGACTGGGGCGAGTTGAGAAAAGAATGATATCATGAAGTTATAATTTATATGAATGAGTGGCTAGCTTCAGCATTAAATCTTGGAACTTGACGCATTTCACTCAGTTTTTTTCTATTGAGTACGTAATATGAATGAAACAAGATTTGTTCGTTGGTTTTTGCAATGTTGACTCAATATAGTAAGATAGGAACCAAACCGATCAGCTTCAACTCAACTTCAAGATATGTGTGTGTTTAGGGCTTTGGTGGAATGAGGGGGAATAACATATTGAGGCTGCGATACTTTGCTAGCTCTATCCCAAACTTCAGATGCTTGCGCATAATAACTGCTCTTTTATATGCTGACAGTCAACGAAATAAAAAATATTCCCTCAAAAGCTTTGATATGGACTCTCATTTTCATGTTGTTCGTGTCTTTTGAGCTAGCAACACAGGCAATATGTGTTACTGGAAAGCACTTGAAAAGCGTTGAATTCAATATGGAACTAAACTAACTTGGTTCTTTGTCTGGAAATCCAAGCATTTATTTGTAGAGGCGAATGTGCTAATATATATCCTTTTTAACAGTTTGGAGCATCAACTCAAGAACAGGGGAAATGCAGCCTGCTCTTCTTCTACCCACAGCATCAAGAATCATGCCGTCCCAGCAGCATTAATTGGGTTTATAAATAGAAGTGTGAAAACTTGTTGGTTAAAAATGTTCGCGAGTTCGTCACTTTTGTATACGAACTGTTATCTGTAAATTGATCAAACATGAGTTAACAATTTCTACAGAACATTTCCAAATGTTGGCAATGAATTAAAATCTGCTTTAAAAGATTGCTACCGGAGACAATAGTTTTTCCCCTACAATGAATTATTTTAGTCAGCAGAAGTTGAAGTGAATACCGGTTAAATTAAACAACAATGATCCTGCGTTAAAAATTAAATTGAATCATAAAATCCTAGTAAAGTTATAAATGTGCAACAAACGGATCGTGAAGGAGATAAATGTACGTTAAGGTAAGAACATTTTGTTTAGTATTTCATAATCATAATAAACGTGGCTTCTCACTCTTTTACTTATATTCAACATTACAAAATTATCATTAATCATAGTGAAAAAGGAGAGACTTTATGGTTTATTATAAATTTCAGTATTAGTTTGAATATCGGATTGTCTGTTTCTACTCTCCTCCTTCTCTGTTTTTCATTCTTTCGTGGAGGGCTGATGATTACTATTTATTCTTATCGCTGAAACTTCTAATATTTTGTCCTAGATTGTGTGACTCGAAAAGGAAATAAAAAACAATGATAAGAGTGACAATGTGAAATCGTGAATCCAAGAGAAGGAGAAAATAAAACATGAAAGATAATCAGGTAAGAAATTTTAATTTCAGTATTTCTGCTTCCGATTTTCTTCCTTCCCTTGCAGCTAAATACAGCCTCAGTTGAGTACTTGGATAATATTGGGTTGTGAATAAGTAGGAAATACATAAAAGTCTGGCTTATTTGAAAAACAAAATTATGAGTGATGAAGTTTGTTGATTAATACATGTGTCAAGATGACTTTTTATTCAATTGGGACAAACAAATACAACGTAATTACGCTACATAGTCAAACCCAACACATAAAAAATAGGAAGCATAGAGCAGCATTAAAAGGAGTTAAAATTTGAAGAACAATGTGATGAATGATGTAAATATGAATCAAGTGTTTAGAAAATAAATGTAATAAGTATTTTTTGCTGTTTAGTTATTGGACTGTATTCCTTCAGAGACCAGCGTACAACCCTGTCAGATGCAATTAGTACCATATAACTGGACAACAGGAGACAAAAAACTCAGGTATACATATGGATAATAATCATAAAATGTCATAAACTTCATTGGAATTACTTCACGTCACGCACCCCGAATCAATTTTTTTTTTCACTTTGAACGTTCATATTACCTACATGATTCCTTGTTTTTAATCCCAGTTTGTTTAGACAGCCGCCATGGTCTCCAGGTTTGGAGCCTTCCTGTTGCCACAAGCACGCACTCAACAAGGTATACAAAATAACTTAACTTATATACTAAAACGTTAAGCTTTGACGTCTTTTATGCAATAAAATATTTAACTCTGTACACTTACATATAACCCATGCATGTAAAATACAGAGAATAGCTACTCATTATAATTGTGTTGCATAATAATTATCGTACAATATTTTTGGTTGGGATTTGCAAAACCTTTACAGAACGCATGAGAGATTAATTTGAGCAGGTTTCCTTTTTTTACTGCAACAAAGCCATTAAAACTCACTCACTTTTAAATTGTAATCCCAATCCTAATTGCATTACTTGCTCGATTTTATAATGGTATACGCTTTTGTAACTATTTGGTCGAGCTCACTTTTTTAGCACAGCAACAAAATCTCAAAAACATTAGTAGCACATTTAACTTAACAAGAAAGTACAACTCATGCAGTGAAATTTAAAGTGGGAAAAAGTGTAACAAGCAAGAGTCCTTCCATTTCGTAGCAATTAACCTAAAATTTGTTTTTCCACAGGTGTTGCTAAACTCATGACATTTCGGAGTCGAACTACGTTTCCTCAAGGTTACCCGACATCATATCTAACTGCAATGCCCGTCCCTCAGAAGACTTCAAACAGGTTGAAAGCTTATGCTACACTTGTAAATAGGTTAAGATTGTAAATAGGTAAAGCTCATCCTACACATAATGAAACTCATTCATTTGGCACGACGTTATTTTATTTCAATTTTAAACAAAAAAGTGTATTCATTTCATTCTTTTCAACCTACGTGTTTTCTATTATTCAAATGAATTAATTATGATCACACGCTATACCTAGGTTAGTACAATATATAATTATTACTAGGATAATATTGTAGTTATTATTTAATTTAGTTTATGATTATATTCAGTTTTGCATTTCACACTGCTAGCACCAGTAAACACATAGCGTATCCCACATTAAGCATTTTTTAGTCGCTTAGACATAGTTAATCATGTTGAGGGAAAATAGGTAATATATGCTGAAGCCTATATTTCATAATTCAGCTTGTTGGTATTTTAAACTAACTGCTTATGTATTTTGTTGAAATGCAAAAAACATAAAGCAAGCTAGTTTTCAGAGGTAATTTTAAGCAACTCGATATACTATTGGATGTTTAAGCATTTTAAACGCATACATTGTACATACACTTTTAAAGTTGAATTCGTATTTCTCAGTGACTTAGTAATTAGTTTATACAAAGCATGAACACCGAGACAAAGGAAATATTTAAGAAATTATGCATATAACCTAAATTTGCATATAAACATTTATGACGCTTTGAAAACCTAATAACTGATTATAAGCAGTCTGTAACTCAATGAAGCTAAATGTTTATATGAATTTAGGTTATATGCTAATTTTAAATATTTCCTTTGTCTCGGTGTGTCATGCTTTGTATAAACTAATTACTAAAGTCACTGCGAAATACGAATTCAACTTTTAAAAGTGTATGTACAATGTGCGTTTAAAATGCTTAAACATTCAATAGTATATCGAGTTGCTTAAAATTACCTCTGAAAAACTAGCTTGGCTTTATGTTTTTGTTGCATTTCAACAAAATACATAAGCAGTTAGTTTAAAATACCAACAAGCAGAATTATGAAATATAGGCTTCAGCATATATTACCTATTTTCCCTCAACATGATTAACTATGTCCTAAGCGACTAAAAAATGCTTAATGTGGGATACGCTATGTGTTTTACTGGTGCTAGCAGTGTGAAATGCGAACTGAATATAATCATAAACTAAATTAAATAATAACTACAATATTATCCTAGTAATAATTAATATTGTACTAAACCTAGGTATAGCGTGTGATCATAATTAATTCATTGAATAATAGAAAAACGTAGGTTGAAAAGAATGAAATGAATACACTTTTTTGTTTAAATTGAAATAAAATAACGTCGTGCCAAATGAAATGAGTTTCATTATGTGTAGGATGAGCTTTACCTATTTACAATCTTAACCTATTTACAAGTGTAGCATAAGCTTTCAACCCTGTTTGAAGTCTTCTGAGGGACGGGCATTCAGTTAGATATGATGTCCGGTAACCTTGAGGAAACGTAGTTCGACTCCGACATGTCACGAGTTTAGCAACACCTGTGGAAAAACAAATTTTAGGTTAATTGCTACGAAATGGAAGGACTCTTACTTGTTACACATTTTCCCACTTTTGATTTCACTGCATGAATTGTACATTCTTGTTAAGTTAAATGTGCTGCTAATGTTTTGTGAGATTTTGTTGCTGTGCTAAAAAAGTGAGCTCGACCAAATAGTTTACAAAAGCGTATACCATTATAAAATCGAGCAAGTAATGCAATTAGGATTGGGATTACAATTTAAAAGTGAGTGAGTTTTAATGGCTTTGTTGCAGTAAAAAAAAGGAAACCTGTTAAATTAAATCTGCTCCTCTTTCTGTAAAGGGTTTGCAAATCCCAACCAAAAATATTGTACGGTAATTATTATGCACACAATTATAACGAGTAGCTTATTTCTGTATTTTTATATGCATGGGTTGTATGTAAGTTGTGCAGAGTTAAATATTTTATTGCATAAAAAACGTCAAAGCTTAACGTTTTAGTATATAAGTAAAGTTATTTTGTATACCTTGTTCTGAGTGCAACACTTTCATCAACAGGAAAGCTCCAAACGCTCAGGGAGACCATGGCCGGCTGTCTAAACAAACTGGGATTAAAACAAGGAAATCATGTAGGTAATATGAATGTTCAAAGTGAAAAAAATTGAAAATTGATTCGGTGCGTGACGTGAAGTAATTCTAATGGTATAAGTTTATGACATTTTATGATTATTATCCATAAGTATAGCCTGAGTTTTTTTTGTCTGCCTGTTGTCGGGGCAGTATATGGTACTAAATTGCATCTGAAGGGTTGTACGCTAGTCTCTGACAGGAACAGCAGTCCAATAACTAAAAGTAAAAAAAATACTTATTATATTTATTTTCTAAGCACTATGATTCATATTTACGATCTTTCGGAAAATTTTAGCTCTGAAGCCATTTAGCGTTCTATCGTGATATTATACATTTCTTTTGATTTCCCTTAAATTGAAGATGAAAGCTATGTAAATATCATTTGTTCTTTAGTTTAATAAAAACAGTTTATTCTTCCATTGTTGAAATATTCATCTGCTCTTGATCCTTTTTTTTTTTTGAAAAGGTATCATGAGACAATGGGATTGTTTAGGTAATTGTTGTATATGGTTTGTCCCATTCATAATTATACTTGCTTTCTCTCACTTATTTGTATTTTTCATGTTTTTATGTATTTTTTCCTACTTATTCACAACCCAATATTGGTCCAAGGTACTCAACTGAGGCTGTATTTACCTGCAAGTGAAGGAAGAAAATAGAAAGAAAATACTGAAAGTAAAATTTTTACCTGATTATCTTTCATGTTTTATTTTCTCCTTCTCTTGATTCACGAAATTTCACATTGTCTTTATCATTGGTTTTTTATTTCCGTTTTTTCGAGTCGCACATCTAGGACAAGAATATTAGAAGTTCGCGTAAGAATAAATAGTAATTTATCAGCCCTCCAACGAAAGAACTGAAAAACAGAGAAGGAGAGATGAGTAGAAACAGACAATGCAATATCAAACTAAACTAGAATTTATTATAAACCATAAAGTCTCGTCCCTTTTTTGCAGCTATGATTAAATCGATAATTTTCTACATGTTGAATATGAGTAAAAGAAGTGAGAAGCACGTTTATTATGATATAAAAATATTACGCAAAGCTGTTCTTACTTAACGTACCATTTACCTCCTTCAGCGATCGCGTTTGTTGCACATTTATAACTTTACTAGGATTTCATGATTCAACTTTAATTTTAAGCGCAGAATCATTGTTGTTAATCTTAACTGTATTTACTGTCCAACTTCTGGCTGACCTCTAAATAATTCCATCTGTAAACGGGAAAAACTCATTGTCGCCGTAGGGCAATCTGTTTGAAAAAGCCAGATTTTAACTCATTGCCAACATTTGGAAATGTCCGCTAGTATATTGTTAACTCATTTTGATCATATACAGATAACAATACGTAACAAAAGTGACGAACTCGCGAACCTTTTTTAACCAACAAGTTTTTCACACTTCTATTTATAAACCCAATTAATGCTGCTGGGACGGCATGGGATGGCGTGATTCTTGATGCTGTGAGTGGAAGAAGAGCAGCTGCATTTTCGCCCCTGCTTCTTGAGTTGATGGCCTCGCAAACTGTTAAAAAGGATTATAATTAGCAGCAATTCGCCTCTACAAAATAAAATGCTTGGATTTCGAAGACAAAGAACAAGTTAGTTTAGTTCCATATTGAATTCAACGCTTTTCAAGTGTTTTCCAGTAACATATCTTGCTTTTTTGTTGCTAGGTCAAAAAGTCACGAAACAACATGAAAATGAGAGTCCATATCAAAGCTTTTGAGGGAATATTTTTTATTCGTTGACTGTCAGCATATAAAAGAGCGGTTATTATGCGCAAGCATCTGAAGGTTGGGGTGAGCTAGCAAAGTATCTGCAGCC
>LJIJ01005554.1:0-11551 GCA_001718145.1 Orchesella cincta
GAGAGTGTGTAGTTTGATTGCAAGTTGATGTTGGTGTTATCTTTGGTGTTTTACCCATGTAAAGTCGTGTCAAGAGTTGTAAACGAAATTGGGCATGCTATAACAGATAATAAATATTTTTACACAAATACCCGTTTCTTGGTTTCAAGTTTAAACTTGGTACGTGTACTGCAGTACATATAATTAATACGATCAACGATTTTAAAAAAACCTGCGACAGATACAACCTGCATTATTTAAAGTAGTAAACGTTTAATCATTTCATTCGCTGAAATCGTATTGATTATCTGTATATCTACAATAATTGAGTTTTACCTGTATTACCCAACATGCATATAATGCAGTTACGTTTGATTTTTGGATAAATTCAGGTTATGTTGGTTTATATCTTTGGTGTCTTTTACATGTATCATTTTCAGACGGATAAGATTAAAAGATAAAATTTTAATGATGACACAAGGGACAAAAAGTTCAATTAAACCGATAAAGGGACCTTACACCATACTGCGATAAGGATTCTTTAAGTGAATTCAACTACATCTCTGATATTCAAATCAAATTTCCAACAAAGTAATCACAAACCTATTAACTTTTGGAGGAGAAAAGGCCACTCTTTGAAAGTAATAATAAGTTAGCAAAAATGAAGGTGCAATTGGCAATGTGTATTTTTCTTCAGGTTTTGTTCGCAAAGACAGAAGCTTTCCCTGGAAACACAGCTAATCGAACGCATGGTATAGCAGAAATTATTACACTTTGTTAGAAACGTATTCTCGTAATTAATTTTGGGATTTCAATGCTGTTGTATCAAAAACCGCTGAACTGGAGTATTTTGGGTTTGCGGATGGTAAAAACTACTTTATCTACGCAGTTGATCTGGTACGTAAATCAAAAAAGGTAAATAAATGAAGCGACGCCCGTGTTTGATATGATAACTTAAATTTCCGACAGACCTGGGGATGACGCTCGCATCGTGTGCCGAGAATTCAGCATGGACTTAGCTTCCATCAGGACGGATGGCCAACTGGAATTTTTGAAAACTGTCTATTCCAAGCTTGTAGGACATGGTATAATAAATTATCAATGAAATATCCTTTATAAATCAATTTATTAAACTTGAAATCAATTAAAATTTCAAAAATTCTCTTTCTAGAGCATTGGATAGGAGCCAGGGACGCTGAGTCTCCAAGATCACTATATTATTTGGATACAGGAGGAGAAGTGCCCACTTTTGAAGGAACAAATTGGGTTTATAAAGCAAGTTCCTACCAAGTATGTGGAGCGTACAATCCCAACAGCGATTACGAAGCGCCAACGCCAGTACCAGAGTTAGTCATATTTCCATGCATGTATGAACGACCTGCCCTTTGTTCAACCTAAAAGTTACCAAAATATTATAAAGACTTGATAAAATTTCAATATTGGATGGATTAAAATGTTTTTGAGTTTTAGAATCCACAATCTGACAGTGTTAGGTATTATTTTTTTGGCAAGTTGTTTCAAAACATGATTTAGTTTTTAAATTAGATGTAAAAAAATAATAGCTATTTAGATGCATTGAGAATCTATACACGAAGCTGCAACTGTACTGTATAATCTGTAAGAGCTAAAAATAAATGATGATAAAAATTATTTGAGCCAAGCATAAAAATATGGATTTTATTTTATTTAAAATGGGATTTAAGTTAAATCGTAGTTTCTTAATGTATTTTAAGAAAACCCACTGCTTGCAAATGATGACTATCACGCACCAATGATCATGGCGGTGAAAGAATGATGATTGATGTCTCATGACTAACATAGCATACCACGCTTATACCTATTTGACCACGGAGGCACAAACACGTTTCGTGGAATAAAAAATTGGCCACGTGTCTCGTAGCTTTTGACTTAGCAAGTAAGTAATGATATTCACGCTAGTTTCTGACACGTAAATACATAAGCATGTTTGTTTCTCAACATGAAACACCTTGAGGAATGAGAAGTTGAGTTGTATACTAGCATTATATGCATATTGCACCTAAACGGAAACAAAACTTAACAATGCCGTCTATTTTTACTCTATGGAATAACATACATAGATTTATGTCATATAATTTATAGATTTATATATAGATTTATGTCTTATATAACTATAACTGGTTTTCCACAAAAATATGCTTCTGGATGTAAAAGTTGAATATGCGTCCCTACACAGTCTTTCTGCTGATAAACAAATTTTTATGAATGCGGCCAATGCATGGACTGATCATGATTTTTTAGCGTAGCCTTGCAACTTGGCAACCAAAGTTCTTCAAGCTTTGCACTGCTGATCATGCAGTGAGCATAGCTTTCTGTCCAAGCTAAAAAACATGCAAGTTTGAAACCCATTCGTGAGCAAAAAATACACGTCAGATTTTATTTTGGCATCATGGTCATCGGCATGTTTGAGTCTAACTTTGACGTTGATTACTCATAAAAAGTTGGAAGAAAACCATTCAGTTTATTTTTAACAACCTCAATATTAGCTTTGCAAACGCAATGAGGAAAATCAGCAAAATTATTTGACACGCATAATATATGTTATATTAAGATGAACCCATACACTTATGCTCGCCTCTCCCACTCGCCAAAAAAAGGAGCCTTAAGTTATCAAGCATTCATTCATTTGTTCATAATAAACGGTTTATTTTTTCTCATCCAAATTTTTCTTGTTCCTGATGCATCAATATGTAATCCCCAATAAATAAGCACCTAGAAGCAACACTACTCTATCAATACAGTTTCCGAGAATGATAAAATTAACGGCCATTGTTTCGGCCACTGTAGAATATTATTTTGTGTGAGAATGAAAACTTGCTAAATATTACAAATCAATAGATTTATTTTCGAAATATTCTTAATGGAGAAGCAGCTGCAGGAGATATCTTATGCTTTCAAAGGCTGACGTCACTGGGGATTTACATATTGATGCATCAGAACAAGAGGAAAATTTTGGATGAGAAAAATAAACCTGTTTATTATGAAAAATGAATGAATTGCTTGATATTAAGGCTCCTTTGTTTTGGCGGAGTGGAGAGGGCATAAGTGTAGGTTTATCTTATATAACACATATATTCATTGCGTGTCAAATAATTTTGCTCGGATTTTCTCATCGTTTTCAGATAATATTGATGGTTGTTAAATAAAAACTGGAATGGTTTCTCGCAATTTTTATGAGTAATCAACGTCAAAGTTAGACTCAACATGCATGACCATGATTCCAAAATAAAATCTGCACGTGTATTTTTTGCTCACGAATGGGTTTCACCTTGCATGTTTGTAGCTTGGACTAGAAAGCTGAGTGGCTCACTGCATGATCAGAGTGCAAAGCTGAAAACGAACTTTGGTGGCAAGTGCAAGGCTACGTAAAAATCATGATCATCATCAACTTGGCCGCCATTCATAAAAACATTTGTTTATTGGCAGCAGAAAGATCTGGGTATGGACTCATATTCAATTTTTAATCCAGAAGCATATTTCGTCAGGAAAGACCAGTTGTAGTTATATAAGAGATATAAATGCTTATATGGTATGTTATTCCATAGAGTAAAAAATGACAGCATTGTTAAGTTTGCTTCCGTTTAGGTGCAAATATGCATATAATAGCTAGTATACTCAACTGTCTCATTCCTCGAAGTGGTTTCATGTTGAGAAACAAATGTAAACTTATGTATTTTACTGGTCAGAAACTAGGCGTGAATAGTATTACTTACTTGGCTAAGTTAAACTAGAGAACGTGCCAATTTTTTAATTCACGAAACGTGTTTGTGCCTCTGTCAAATAGGATAAAGTGTGGTATTCAGGTTTAGTCATCATCATCATCGATTCTTTATCATGATCAGCGTGAGTATTTGCAAGCATTATTCTTAAATACAATACGAAACTATGATTTAACTTGAATCACATTTTAATTAAAATAAAATCCATATTTTTATGCTTGGCTCAAATAATTTTTACATCATTTATTTTTAGCTCTTACAGATTTACAGTACAGGTTGCAGCTTCGTGTATAGATTCTCAATGCATCTAAATAGCTAATTAATTTTTTTTTACATCTAATTTAAAAACTAAAATCATGTTTTTGAACAACTTGCCGTGAAAAAATAATACCTAACTGTCAGATTGTGGATTCTAAAACTCAAAAACATTTTACTCCATCCAATGTTGAAATTTTATCAGTCTTCGTAATATTTTGATAACTTTTAGGTTGAACAAAGGGCAGGTCCGTTCATCACATGCATGGAAAATTGACTAAAAACTTTTTTTTTTTTCTTTTTCTGTATGCTTGCCGCATTCGTAATCGCTTGTTGGAATTGTACGCCTCCACATACTTGGTAGGAACTTGCTTTATCACCCAATTTGTTCCTTCATAAAAGTGGCACTTCTCCTCCTGTATCCAAATAATATAGTGATCTTGGAGGACTCAGCGTCCCTGGCTCCTATCCAATGCTCTTAGAAAGAGAATTTTGAATTGTAATTGCATTTTCAAGTTTAGATAAAATTGATTTATAAAGGATATTTCATTGATAATTTATTATACCTGTCCTACAAGCTTGGATAGACAGTTTTCAAAAATTCAGCTTGCCATCCGTCCTGATGGAAGCTAAGTCCATGCTGAATTCTCGGCCACACGATTGCGAGCGTCATTCCCACCGTCTGTCCGGAAATTTAAGTTATCATATCAAACACGGGCTCGTCATTTATTTCGTACTTTTTTATTTACGTACCAGATCAAGTGCCTGACAAAGTAGTACCATTCGAAAACACCAAGGCCTACTTCCAGTTCAGCTGTTTTTGATACAACTGCATTAAAATCACAAGAATAATCGAAATTACGTTTTTGATAAACTGTATAACGATTTCTGCCTATTTTACCATGCGTTCGATTAGCTGTGTTTCCAGGGAAAGCTTTTCTGTTCTTGCGAACAAAACCTGGAAGAAAAATACACATTGCAATTGCAGCTTCATTTTGCTAACTTATTAATTTACTTTCAAAGAGTGCCTTTTCTCCTCCAAAAAGGTTAAAAGGTTTGTGATTTTACCTTGTTGGAATTGATTTAATATTCAGAGATTGTAAATGGATTCACTTAAAGAATCCTTATCGCAGTATGGTGTAAGTCCTTTATCGTTTAATTGAACTTTGTCCCGTGTCATCATTGAAAAATTTTATCTTTTATCTTATCTCTTGAAAATGATACATGGTAAATTACACCAAAGATATAAACCAACTATTAACCTGTTAATCAAAATCAACGCTACTGCATTATTATGCATGTTTGTTAATACAGGTAAACTCATTATTGGGCAGATATACAGATAATCATACTGATTTTCAAGCGAATAAATGAAATTAACGGTTTACCTACTTTAAAATAATTCAGTTGTATCTTTCGCAGCGTTTTTTAAATCGTTGCATCGGTATTAATTATAATGTACCTGCAGTCACGTACCAAGTTTTAAAACTTGAAACAGCAAACGGGTATTTTCTTGTAAAAATATTATATGCCTGTTATAGGCATGCCAATTCGTTTACCAACAACTCTTGACACGACATACATGTAAAGACACCAAAGATATACACCAACATCACTTGCAATCAAACTAAATGTGACGCCATCATTACGCATGTCTATAATACTGGCAAACTCAATTAATGTAGATATACAGATAATTTATACGATTTCAGCGAATAAATAAAATTAACATTTATCTACTTTAAATACTTCACATGGTTTTGTGTTCGCTGGTTTTTGAAATCGTTTGATTGTATTAATTAGAATGTTCTGCAATATACGTACCAAGTTGAAACTGGGAACCAGATACGGGTCTTTCCTGTAAAAATATGATATGTTTTTATAGCATGCCAATTTCTTTAATCTTTCTTTTAAAACTCTTGACACGAAACCAAAATTTGCAATATAGAATGAACATAAGACTAATTAAATGCACACACATGTATGTTTTACATTATTACGCACGCATATTATGTGAAATAAAGCCGCAATTGCAAGGGTTGTCCATCAAAGTTCATTTGGATTCAGCCGAGAGAAGTATGGCTCGAATCTTTTCACAACACGGAGATTTCAATCATCATCACTCTTCACCCTCAACTGGCTCTTTCACCCATCATGACAATACACAACGTTTTATATTTTAGTTAACTCGATAACATTAAAGGAGATTTTTTGTTGCTGAAATGGTTTACATTTACTTCAGTACTTGTTCAAGTTCAACTTCAGCTGAACCAAAAGAGAAAAACAAGTCTGGTTTCAAACATCAAGGCATTTTGGCTCGTGATTTGTTTTGCTTTATAAACTGAGAAACTGAACCTCAATATAAGTATAATACCAAGTTTTCGAATATATTTTACCAGACAGAGTCCTGTTAAATAGGGTAGCATTGCGATTAACACTTGTTGTTTTATTATTTTCTCTGAAGTCGAAAACTGTAATAGCCAAATTTTTTCCAATCTTAAATATTGAGCATAATTTTCTCACAAACAACGCGATCAAAAGATTTTAAGTGAGATTATGCGTGTTTTGCTACAAATACATTGCATCCCTTTTCAATCTTTGTGTAAAATGCGAACATATTAATCAGTCATGTGCATTATGTCATAAATAATAGCTAAATCATACAAATTTTGAACATATTATTTTATTGATTATTTTTTTATTGAAACTTACAAAAGGAATAAACTGAAAACTAGACTTAATAATTTTTTTTTAATTACTCCCGATTAGTAGGAAAAACAATATAAATTCTTAAAAATTGCCAAAATCAGGTACGCAGACATCCCGCGTTCAAATGACATTTCTATTTAAGCTGTTCCAACTTCATTGTGAATCTCACATTAAAAACTAAGCGACACATCAGACATGAAGTAAATTCTTGAAAAATCGTTTAAATTGGGAATAAATACAATTAAAACAACAAGGGAATTTTGTACTTCAAGCAACTGCTCATATGTACAAAAGTCTAAAAATTCGTAGAGACATCCTCATTGTCGTCGCTTCCCGTGTAATACACGCTCGTGAGCCTCAAACGGCGCTCAGCTAAAAAAGTCTCCACAGCAAATGCCACAGAAATATGCGACGTTCTCGAGTTTTATGTCTATTCATGTGGTTCTCAGTGGCAGAATTTTTGTGGAATTTGCCTGTGGAGACTTTTTTACTGAGCGCGTTTGAGGGCTCACGAGCGTGTATTACACGGGAAGCGACGACAATGATGATGTCTCTACGAATTTTTAGACTTTTGTACATATGAGCAGTTGCTTGAAGTACAAAATTCCCTTGTTGTTTTAATTGTATTTATTCCCAATTTAAACGATTTTTCAAGAATTTACTTCACGTCTGATGTGTCGCTTAGTTTTTTAGTTTATGAGATTCACAATGAAGTTGGAACAGCTTAAATAGAAATGTCATTTGAACGCGGATGTCTGCGTACCTGATTTTGGCAATTTTTAAGAATTTATATTGTTTTTCCTACTAATCGGGAGTAATTAACAAAAAAAATTATTAAGTCTAGTTTTCAGTTTATTCCTTTTGTAAGTTTCAATAAAAAAATAATCAATTAAAATAAATTATGTTCAAAATTTGTATGATTTAGCTAATTTATGACATAATGCACATGAACTGATTAATAATGTTCGCATTTTACACAAAGATTGAAAAGGGATGCAATGTATTTGTAGCAAAACACGCATAATCTCACTTAAATCTTTTGATCGCGTTGTTGTGAGAAAATTATGCTCAATATTTAAGATTGGAAAAAATTTGGCTATTACAGTTTTCGACTTCAGAGAAAAAATTAAACAACAAGTGTTAATCGCAATGCTACCCTATTTAACAGGCTCTGTCTGGTAAAATATTATTCGAAACTTGGTATTATACTTATATTGAGGTTCAGTTTCTCAGTTTATAAAGCAAAACAAATCACGAGCCAAAATGCTTTATCAGACCTGTTTTTCTCTTTTGGTTGAGCTGAATTAAACTTGAACAAGTACCTAAATAAGTATAAATCATTTTTAGTAACAAAAAATCATGTTATCGAGTTAACTAAAATATAAAACGTTGTGTTGAGGTCATGATGGTGAAAGAGCCCGTTGAGGGTGAAGAGTGATGATGATTTGAAATCTCCGTGTTGTGGAAAAGATTCGAGCCATACTTTACTCTCGGGCTGAATCCAAATGAACTTTGATGGACAACCCTTGCAATTGCGGCTTTATTTCACATAATATGCGTGCGTAATCAATGTAAGACATACATGTGTGTGCATTTAATTAGGCTTATGTTCATTCTATATTGCAAAATTTTGGTTTCGTGGCTAAAGAGTTTTAAAAGAAAGATTAAAGAAATTGGCATGCTACAAAAAAACATATTCATATTTTTACAGCGAAAGACCCGTATCTGGTTCCCAGTTTCAACTTGGTACGTGTATTGCAGAACATTCCCAATTATTACGATCAAACGATTTCAAAACCAGCGAACACAAAACCATCGTGAAGTATTTAAAGTAGATAAATGTTAATTTTATTTATTCGCTGAAATCGTATTGATTATCTGTATATCTACATTAATTGAGTCTGCCGTATTATAGACATGCGTAATGATGGCGTCACATTTAGTTTGATTGCAAGTGATGTTGGTGTATATCTTTGGTGTCTTTTACCATGTATGTCGTGTCAAGAGTTTAAACGAAACTTGGCATGCTATAACAGCATATAATATTTTTACAGAAAATACCCGTTTCTGGTTTCAAGTTTAAACTTGGTACGTGTACTGCAGTACATTATAATTTAATACGATCAAACGATTTAAAAAAACCTGCCGAAGATACAACCTGAATTATTTAAAGTAGGGTAAACGTTTAATTTCATTTATTCGCTGAAATCGTATTGATTATCTGTATATCTACAATAATTGAGTTTACCTGTAGTTACCAACATGCCATAATAATGCAGTTACGTTTGATTTTGATAACAGGTTATGTTGGTTTATATCTTTGGTGTCTTTTACCATGTATCATTTTTAAGAGGATCAAATTAAAAGATTAAATTTTCAATCATGACACGGGACAAAAAGTTCAATTAAACGATAAAGCGGACTTACACCATTACTGCCGATAAGGATTCTTTAAGTGAATTCAATTACATCTCTGATATTAAATCAAATTCCAACAAGTAATCACAAAAACCTTTTAACTTTTGGAGGAGAAAAGGCCACTCTTTGAAAGTAATAATAAGTTAGAAAAAATGAAGCTGCAATTGGCAATGTGTATTTTTCTTCAGGTTTTGTTCGCAAAGCAGAAGCTTTTTTCCCTGGAAACACAAGCTAATCGAACGCATGGTATAGCAGAAATCGTTACAGTTTATCAATAACGTATTCTCGTAATTATTTTGTGATTTTAATGCAGTTGTATCAAAAACAGCTGAACTGGAGTACCTTGGGTTTCGGATGCGTAAAAACTACTTTGTCTACGCACTTGATCTGCTACGTAAATAAAAAATTACGAAAATAATGAGCGAGCCCCGTGTTGATCCCACGTGTATGATAACTTAAATTTCCGACAGACCTGGGATGACGCTCGCATCGGTGTAGATGACCGAGAATTCAGCATGGGACTTAGCTTCCATCAGGACGGATGGCCAAACTGGAATTTTGAAAACTGTCTATCCAAGCTTGTAGGACATGTATAATAAATTATCAATGAAATATCCTTTATAAATCAATTTATTAAACTTGAAATCAATTACAATTTCAAAAATTCTCTTTCTAGAGCATTGGATAGGAGCCAGGACGCTGAGTCTCCAAGATCACTATATTATTTGGATACAGGAGAGAAGTGCCCACTTTGAAGGAACAAATTGGCGTTTATAAAGCAAGTTCCTACCAAGTATGTGGAGCGTACAATCCCAACAGCGATTACGCATGCGCCAACGCCCAAGTACCAGAGTTAGTCATATTTCCATGCATGCTATGAACGACCTGCCCCTTTGTTTAACCTAAAAGTTATCAAAAATATTACGAAGACTTGATAAAAATTCAACATTTGGATGGATTAAAATGTTTTTTGAGTTTCTAGAATCCACAATCTGACAGTGTTAGTATTATTTTTCGGCAAGTTGTTTCAAAACATGATTGTTTTTAAATTAGATGTAAAAAAAATAATAGCTATTTAGATGCATGAGAATCTATACACGAAGCTGCAACTGTACTGTATAATCTGTAAGAGCTAAAAATAAATGATGATAAAAATTATTTGAGCCAAGCATAAAAATATGGATTTTATTTTATTTAAAATGGGAGTCAAGTTAAATCGTAGTTTCTTATTGTATTTAAGAAAAATGCTTGCAAACATTCAAGCTGATCATGATGATGAATGATGATGATGATGACTAACCTATACCACATTTTACCTATTTGACAGAGGCACAAACACGTTTCGTGAATAAAAAATTGGCACGTTTCTCCAGCTTTTGACTTAGCAAGTAAGTAATGATATTCACGCTATTTTCTGACAGTTAAAATACATAAGTTTATTTGTTTCTCAACATGAAACACCTGAGGAATGAAGTTGAGTTGTCCTATACTAGCATTATATGCATATTGCACCTAAACGGAGCAAACTTAACAATGCTTGTCATTTTTACTCTATGGAATAACATACCATATAAGCATTTATATCTCTTATATAAACTACAACTGCGTTTTCCTGAAAAATATGCTTCTGGATGTAAAAGTTGAATATGAGTCCATACCCAGTCTTTCTGCTGGTAAACAAATGTTTTTATGAATGCGGTCAAGTTGATGATGATCATGATTTTTATGCACTTGCTCCAAAGTTCGTTTCAGCTTTGCACTCTGATCATGCAGTGAGCCATCTGCTCTCTGTCGAAGCTACAAACATGCAAGATGAAACCCTTTCGTGAGCAAAAAATACACGTGCACATTTTATTGGGAATCATGGTCATGCATGTTTGTGTCTAACTAACTTTGACGTTGATTACTCACAAAAAGTTGGAAGAGACCATTCAGTTTATTTTAACAGCCTGAATATTATCTGAAAACGATGAGGAAAATCGAGCAAAATTATTTGACACGCAATGAATATATGTTATAAAAGATAAACCCACACTTATGCGCCTCTCCACTCCGCCAAAACAAAGGAGCTTTAATTATCAAGCAATTCATTCATTTTGCATAATAAACAGGTTTATTTTCTCATCCAAAATTTTTCTGTTGATCTGATGCATCAACGTGTAAGCCCAGTTGACGTCAGCCTTTGAAAGCCACAAGACATCTCCTGCAACTGCTTCTCCATAAGAATATTTCGAAAATAAATCTATTTTCATTCTCGCCAAATAATATCTACAGTGGCCGAAACAATGGCGTTAATTTTATCATTCTCGGAAACTATATTGATAGGACTAGTGTTGCTTCTAGGATTCTTATTTTTTAGGAAGAACAAAAGAAATCCATTATATCCTCCAGGTAATCTTTGAATACAAAATTATTTATTTGTTGCAAAAACG
>LJIJ01005555.1:0-11536 GCA_001718145.1 Orchesella cincta
CACTGAATTCAACTCAAAATGAAAAGTCGTAAATAGCTAATCCTGGATTTTCGATTCTCGAGAATTCATGTCCCAATTATTTTAAGCTCCGAGCGAGCTGCTCCGGGTTTCGGTAATTCGGTGAAATCCACTGACGTATATTTGATTGCAAAACAATTTTGGAAAGTTTGGCAAAGGATTTACATTGTAAATAAAATGAAATAACTGTGCTTTCTATTCAGTGATACTCCCCGCAATTCATACAGTAATAAAATACCAATCATACATTATAGCGGATTAAGGAATTCGCACAATTGCTGTTTGAGAATAGTACGGGTCCGTAAAAAAGGATTAAATTTGATCCTATATATTCGTACTAAAATATATTATGTAGATAAGTTAAGTGTGCCTACTAAGAGATTGCGTATCATCAATCAGCATAATTCACACCTTTGTTTTGACCAATGTAAATAAACTGCATCAGGTATGCATTATCATATATTATCGTATTTCAGAGTAGTTTTTTATCGTAAAGTCAAGTAATCAAAATACTCATAATCATGCATGTAAGTACAAGTATTCCTGATACTTGTTTTACCGTTCATGCGAGCATAACCTTAAGATTCAATAATCGTGTAAATGTTGTAGAAAGTGTTTCCGCTGCTCTTTATTTCTAGTTTTGTTCAACACATTCATCAACTACATAGAGTATGTTTTCGTCGAAATAATATTAATCAAGCAAAACAAACTTTAATCAATAGCGATTTTCAACATTTTTGACATGTCATGCATTTTATTAAAATATTACAGCATTCATCATTCTTGATTTCTTGTTGTATAAGTACAAAACGAAATCACTGGGTCGCTATTTGTACAATTCACTTTTTGTCATTCATAATATTATGTCACTGTTTTATAACCTTAATGTTCCTTTACCCTAAAAAATATTACAAAAAGCTTATACTTATTACTACAAGTTGCGTCTTCATTTGTAAATTTATCATTTATGATATTATATATTATCATTAATTAGGCGTAGTTTCCTTCTCGGAGGGATTGATAACCACCAGGATTCGTACTAGTAGAATATGATGCATCAGCAGGGCTCAGGAGTGGAGTTGTGGCATCCATCTGGCTTTGACTTCTTCTCGGTCCCCTGATATATGAATCTGCAAATTCTTGCTGGATCTCATCCAGCGTCTTTCCTTTCGTTTCAGGAAAAAAAAAGAAAATGTAGAAAAAGCCCAACAAACAAAATCCTCCAAACAGCCAGTAGCAACCGGCATTTCCCAAAAGGTTGATAATGTCCAAGAAAAATTTGGTCATTGCGAAAGACATGAACCATTTAGCGGATGTCAAAACACAACCAGCTATCCCTTTCACGTGATGTGGTAAAATTTCTCCCATTATCATATACCCCACAGGACCTAAAACATAAATCAGTATAATTATAGAAACTTTTAAAAGAACAATGTGAATCTTCATTTTACATGCTACTTGAATAAAGCTTCTTAGCTTACCGACACCGATGGAGTAGGCAACAACGTAAATGATAAGACTAGTAAGCGGTAGCCAGCCAAGGCCGTCGGGCGACACGCCTCCGTTTTGTTGTTTGAGAAAAAAGTAGTAACCCAAAACAGCGAAGGAGCAAACCATTGACATTTCTGAGATCATTAGGAGAATTCTTCGGCCAAAATATTCAACTAGGAAAGCTCCAGCAGTTGCAAAAATCTACAATGCGAGTTTAGCAATAAAACAAATTTTTTAAATTGAAATTGAGAAATATTTTAATATGAAATATTTCTACTCACCACTTGAACAGAACCAATAATAATGGTTGAATAGTACTCGTCAATGTTTGCCCCACTAGATGAGAAAATGTCGACAGTGTAAAATAGAACGGGGTCGATTCCAGAGAAAACTTGGAAAAAGTAAATTATGAATGCGATGGAGATTGGCCGAATTACAGGAAGCTGCATAAGATCCCTCCACCCACATGATTTCTCTTGACTGTTCCTCACACTGATTTTTAGCTATAAATATAGTAATTGTTAATTAGGATTCATATTTTCTATATTATTTGCTTATTAAAAACGCTTGCTTACAACTCGCAACTCTGGATCCACTTGTTCCTTAAAGTAAGCTCCACGAAAGCGTAAAAGGGCGGATGTTGCTTCCAGCGTTTTCCCTTTTTGGACTAGATATCTGGGTGACTCGGGAACAAAGAGCATCATAACAAAAATTATGACTGGGAGAATTGCTGAAATGAGAGCTTGCATCCGCCAGGATACAAACGCACCATATACATAGCTGTAGAACGAACAATGATTTAATAATTAATTAGCATTTAACTTTTCTAAAAGGAAGCAATCATGAAAATTCAGTTATGCATACATCAACAGGATTCCAACACTTCATCATATCAAAACCGGCACAAAGTGTTCCACGAATGCTGACATCAGCCATTTCGGCAGTGAAAATTGGAGCTGCAACAGCATACACGCCGCTACAAAAACCTACAACACACATATTAATATTGCCATACAATAGATTTAATCACTTACTGACGTTGTAAACTATTATGTGTGCCAAAGATGTACCTGTGAGAAACCTCCCTACAAGAATCATTGTGACACCATTAGCGAAAAAGATAAGTAGCCAACCGACAAGAAATGGGATCGTCAAGAGAAGCATACTCATCCTCCGTCCAAGTTTTTCTATAGCCAATCCTGCGGCTGGGCCGGATGCCACTGCCCCTAACTGCACCAATTAATCTTTTTAGTTAAGATTTCATCATGTATATGACGCAATTTGATTTTTAATCCAGCTTTTAGCAGCTGCGTAGATTGTTGTTTGCCATAATCTATGTGCCATTCGAGCGTTTTTCACACTATAATTAGCCTTTATCCCTACAAAATGTTTAAAATTACAGACATGGTAGCTGGAAATAACGATTAATTTTCAGTGACAGTTGTGCACAATGCGTGCTAATATCTGCTCCAATTGTCAAGTCAAACGTTTAACTATTATCAAAAAGGTATTGAAGCATAAGCTCATGACATCGAATTATGGTGCCACCCAATAAATCATAGGTCAATAGCTTTCGTGACGACATTTATTAAAAGTAGTCTGTAGTAATTAGTAAACTGTCATCTTGGGTTTTTAAGAGATATTATAGCACATGACGAGACATTAAAGTAGGTAATAAAAATTGGCTGAGAAAAAACTGGATAAATGTCACAGTTTGTGATGCAATTTGTAGGAAGTGGCCGAATTCTTGTCATGAGATACGTGTTTTGACAAATTGAAACGGACATTAAAGTTCAGGTCAAGAAATGCATTCATTTCTTATTTACCTCAATTCAATATATCTGATCAAAGTTGTAAACACTACGCCCAAAAACATTCTAACTCAATTTAGTTGCAATCAAAAGAGTTTTGAACCTCAGTTTATCTTATGGTCACCCATCATCATAATTTACTCTGTATTAAAAGCATATATAATCTTTACGGGGCTATCTGAAAAATGTCAATTTTTATGACAAACATTATAGTTTGATATTCACCAAATCTATTCGGTTCAGACCACCCGTTTATGAACCCTAAATTGAATGGAAATTTACCGTAATAATGGAGCCAATCCAGGATTCTTCAGTGAGGGTCATCGGGATGCTTCCATCCCTTCGCAGATCGGGCAGCGCTACAGCGGACCAGCTAAGAACAGTGCCTAGCGCTAAAGCTCCCATGTTAGCTGGAAAGAAATATCATAATATGAAATGCATGAATGACAATTATGAAGATGCAGTCAGCACCGTAATATGAAATGCGTACCTGCAAGAGCAGCAAAATACTGAACTCCTCTCGATCCCTGAAACTGTGGCAGATCTTCATCCCCATCGCACTCACTAAACCGGAAACTTGCCTTCCGTACCCTTTGAACTCTTATGCCGGAAGCTGACGATGCTGTAGTTGAGGTAAGTCCTGGTGATAGCAGTCCTTCGTCCGCTTTCGACGAAGCAAGTAAAGGAGATTTTATTGGATCCATGTTCAGTTGCAAAAAAAAATTGTCAAGTTTGTCAAGTGGTTAAAAAGTTTCAATTATTTTTTCCGTCCCATTTGTCAACTTTGTAAAAAAGACACACACAAACTCCCTAAAAATATGCGTGTTTTGTTTGCTACATGTGGCTATTATGTAACAAAGATTCTTGATGCAAAGATCTCCAACTAAAACCGGCTGCTTATGCAATTTTTTCTGTGCGTGGTGATGTTGAGTTGTTTAATGGAACTGGATTTGCTAACTTATTAGAACACCAATCCAAACAGTGTGGCAGTCTCAGGCAACTGACTAGCCAAGAGCTGCATTTGTAAAGTCAACCATATAAAATTGAAGAAGCATTTTAATGAGCAAGAGAAACCTACATACAATCTTAAGTTTGGTTGATATTTGTATATGCATGAAAAAGAGACAACCCTTGTGTGTGTAATGGAAATTTTACACAAATTATCTATCAACCCATCAACTAAATGGATAAATAAAAAGTTTGTCCCTTCTCACTAAAAAGTGATATGATAAGTTTGTGTATTCATTAGCAGCTTTTGGACATGTGTGCTTTGGCCTTGTCTGCAACACTGCATTAACGGATAGGTAACTTTGCTTATAGAGAAATGCAACGTCCATGTTACGGCTGCGACACGACGAAGTCATGTAAGTTTATAGGACTATAGTTATCATCAGGTTACATTACAAAAATGATATTAAGAAGCCGTAGTACAAGGTAATCCTTGAGCTGGTACTGAGTTACTGAGACATGTAGAAAACTAAGGATTCAATTCAATGTGGGAAGAATGTCTGTGTGTGCAGAAAATGCAGATCAAAAACTGGACTGCTTACGATGCGATGTTCACCACAAGACAACCAGAGTTCAATGCCAAGTCTTGTGCATAAGCTTAAGGAATAAACTTGCTCATGTTTAAATGTAAATATTCCTCCAGGCATTTAGATTCTCTGTTTGCTATAGAGCGGAGCAATGGGAAGAATTGAGCTTTTGTGTCCAGTCAGAAAGCTGTTCATTGTTGATGCACGTGATGATGAAAATGCGTATAGCAAAACCACAACAAACCCGACTTGTTTGATATGTGCAATACTAATAGCATTATTCACTCCCATATTGCGAAACTTTCTATCATGCAAAAGTTCATCATTTTATTAGGGGGGAGTTTTTTTTAAAAAGATAAAAACTCTCTAAAGGTTTTCCTTCTCAATCAAGGCGTCTATAGTTCATTGCCTCACCAAGTTCATGATATTAATTTAGATTCTGGAAACACGAATGCTTCAAAAAATTTATATCAAAATCACACTTTAGTTGATTTGTCCAGCTATATGTCAAGGCTCCATAATGTTTCACAATTTATTTTATGTGAATTATGGATACATCAAGAGATCAACACTTATCTCCACTTTGGCGTTAATTAGGGTTATCTATGTATGTCTATGATATCAATGATTACTTTTGCGTACTCATTATGTGCTTACGTATTTACTTCTATTCATAAACATTCGTTGACATCAATGTCATTATTTTCTCCATAAAGCGGTAAGCTTCTTTATTGGAGCAAAGGTTTCAATCTAAAGTCATATCGTCACTCAAGACGATGATGATTATAATCGCCTCGCTCATTGATTTTAACTTGTTAGACTGTACTATATAGAACATCGTAGTAAGTTGATACTTTGATTCAACATATGCATATGTAATTTCTCTTATCATTCGTATTTGCATATTAAATATGTTGTGTGATATACATGCATAATACATACATAATTTACTCGCTGGATTGGCGTCGTTTGGCCACACTTGTCAATCTTAGGCTATCAAAATCAATGGCATCCGTAAGACCCTCTGACCTTTTCGTAAACATGCAGTACAGAATAGTATTCCATAGTTTTTGTATTTGTACAAATCTATAACGTCAAGACCTCAAGATTACACTCTTTATAAATTATGATGAGAGTAACCTGGCATTACTTCCGCTATGATTTTTACAATATTGCACTATGATTTAATTCCACCAACTTTTTCTCGAAATAGCATTAGACCTCAAATAGTATGTTTTAGAGTTGTTTCATACGTATTTTATAGCGAAGAATCCGATAAAATTACTTTCAGTTTGCTAGAATTGACGACAATTGAGTTATTCTAAAAAGTTTGTCAACTTTGAAGGTGGATCGGAACATTTTCATTCTTATAAATATGTTAGTGACTAGGTTGCAGAGATTGGAGTTATTATATAAACCCCACAAAATTTCGAACATTCTGACAGCAAGAACAAGTTTGGGGGTGCGCGCGAGCTAGTTAAACTTGCGCCTGAAAATATTAGATTTTTAAGAGACTAGAATGCCGTTGGTGTTTATTTATTTTTTTTAAAATAAATTAATCATAATTCTGCAGAGTAAGGAATACCAAACGGCATTCTTGTCTCTCAAAAATCTATATTTTCAGGCGGCAAAGTTTAACTAGCTCGCGCGCACCCCGAACTTGTTCTTGCTGTCAGAATGTTTGAATTTTGTGGGGTTTTAATATATAACTCGATCTCTGGCAACTAGTCACTAACATATTTATAAGAATCAAAATGTTCCGATGCCCTTCAAAGTTGACAAACTTTTTAGAATAATCAATTGTCGTCAATTCTAGCAAGCTGAAAGTAATTTTATCGGGATTCTTCGCTATAAAATACTATGAAACAACTCTAAAACATACTATTTGAGGTCTAATGCTATTTCGAGAAAAAGTTGGTGGAATTAAATCATAGTGTATTGCAGCATTTATTGAGGTCTTCTGAGCTGAAAGTTAAATTGAGTGAATGATAGCAATTAATTCAATTGTGCAAATGCAGGTGAAAATATTTTGCATACTTGAGCTATCACCTGCATTCATTAATATTTAACTGTCGCCGTGTATATGAATGCGTGCTTGACAGACCATTATTTGCTTAAAATTTGCTGATAAAGTTAATCAATCATATTGTTATTGGTCATGTAATACAAAAAGTCATGAAAGATAAAGTTCTTTCTACAAAAACATTCAAGAAACTTGAAAAATGTTATCCCCCATTCGTAAATAAAATTTGTTACATGAGAAGAACTTTCACTGATACATTTCAGTTCTTGTATGCATTTCTTTTAGCTTAATCTTATTGCGTCACATCTAACAGCTCCATAAAAACAATGAATTTTAGCTTCAAGCCAACCATACCAAAAAGTTTTCAACAATGGGCAAAGTTGTAATTACGTCAAAGAATCATTAAGGCATTTTTAACAACATATGAATGGCTGAACGAGCATTCCATTTATTTGTTCCACACTTTACACGTTACCCACTTAACTTACCACAACAGTTTATAATCTGAATGCTCATTGCATTTCATGATAAGCAGTATTTAAATTGACAGACAGTGATGACAACACATCCATCAATCTGTCGCGTATACGTGCCTTTGAAAACACTTTGAAGTGCCTCATCGTGGCTTATGGCTTCTGTTATTTGGCCCATTTTCACATTTCGGATCAGCTTCTCTTCCCGTTCAGCCGCATCTCCAAAATTCTCCAATATGGATCCGAGCCGCAATTTTCTCCGTTTCTTATTCATTTGCATAGCCCTAGCTTGCTCATCTTCTGCTCAAGAAACCTTTACAAATCCAATTGTCGATGGAAACTCGGCGGATCCTTTTGTTGGTCGTGTCGGAGATTTCTACTACATGATTCTCTCCACAGACACCGAGCATGAGTTGACAATTTACAAAAGCTCAGAAATGACCAACTTTCGAAATGTTGAGTCCAAAGTCATTTTCAGAGCTCCGGAAGGCTACCAAAATGTCTGGGCTAGTGAAATGCATAGAATGATGGACGGGAACTTGTACATCTACTTTGCAATGGGACCAGTTGGAGACTTCAATAGGAACTGGGCTATCAAGGCTGATGATCCTAATGATCCCATGGGTAGCTGGAGTGAAGCTATGAGGTATATAAAAAATTCCCAAGTCTATTTGAAATAATTTTATCAATTTTCCGTAACATTCCATTTAAAACTTTTTAAAGACTGCTTCCTCATCTCGAGCAACCCGGTGTGGACGGCACAATTCTGAAGCATAACAGTAAATGGTACTATGTCTGGAGTGGTCGTGATGGAATCGAAGGTTCACTCCCTCATGACTCCATTCTAATCACAGAAATGCTTGACCCTGTCAACACTACCACTCAAACCACCGTCATTCGTCAGCCTCTTCTTCCATGGGAAAGGAATGTGAATGAAGGGCCATTTTTCATTTACAACAACAACGTTTCCTATCTCCTTTTCGCTGCTTCATTTACATTCTCAGAGTATTACTGTCTGGGTCTCATGAGCATTGATGAAGGTTTGGATCCCATGAATGCCAGTAATTGGTGGTATGGTCCTGAGGATGGTCCAGTATTTTACAAGAATGAAGAAGAGGATGTATGGGGCCCAGGCCACGCATCATTCACTGTTTCTCCAGGTAAAAATACCGACTAAATCCTTTATTAAAATGACGTGGTTGAGAGTTGATGAAAAGGCTAATAAAATAACAAAAAATGTTTATGCAGATGGAACTGAAACGTGGGCAATTTACCACGCGTCTGATGACAAAGACAGGATTGAGCATTACAGAGTTGCAAGGGCAGATAAAGTCGAGTGGGGTTCAGATGGTAGGCCTGTGTTCCCCCGCCCACATGGTTATTACTCACCACAACCGGTAAAATTATAGCTACTAATACTAATTTTTAATTAAATTAAAAAGTATTAATTTAAAAATTAAATAATACATCGTTATAATAGATTCCCAGTGGTCAAACCACAATTACATCAAAGACCACTTTTACCAACCCAATCATAAGTGGAGACTCTCCTGATCCTCATGTTCTCCTCTTGAATGGAATCTACTATCTTCCCCTTACAACTGACTCTGGAAGTTCCATTACCATTTTTAGCAGCAGCCAACTTACCAACTTTAGAAATGTTGTTTCAAAAAAAGTCCATGAGCCAACTGACTGTATCTCCGATATTTGGGCACCTGAGCTGACTGTTATCAAAGATGAACTCTTCATGTTCCTTAGTCTCACAAACTGTACGGATAACGCTCACAACGTTTATGTAATGAAAGCTGAGAATGCATCTGATCCATTGGGCGTGTGGGACACTCCTTACAGACTCCTTCCGGAAGTAACAGCTCAAACTGCGGATGGAGCTGTATTGCAAAGAAATGGAGAGTTGTACTATGTCTATGAATCGAGGGAGGATCCCTATGGTCTGTGGATCGCTAGAATGTTTAATGCCCGAAAAGTTGATGATACTTCAAGGACACTGCTTAAAGCACCGACAGAGAGTTGGGAGGCAGGCGTGACGAATGGACCTGCTTTTCTCCAAAGAGGAAATGTTACCTTTATGACTTATTCTGCTGGAAATCCTGGTGGAGCAGATTATAGTATAGGTTTAATGAGCATTCCAGATAGTTTGGATCCTCTTGTTGCAAGCAATTGGAATGTCAAGAGCGATGGTCCAGTGTTTTACAGGAATGATGAGGATATGGTCTTTGCCACTGGACATGCTGGTTTTACAACTTCTCCAGGTACAATATTCGTATGTTTTTGTATATGAAAAACTTATATTCGTGTTCATATTCATTGAATTTTAAAGATGGAAGTGAGGTTTGGATGACCTACCACGCAGCAGAATGGCCTGACAGAGTATTTGGAAACAGAGTAGCTCGTGCCGAAAAAATTGAATGGGACCAAGAGGGAAACCCAATATTCCCAAGACCCCACGGTTATTTCTCACCCCAACCTTTACCAAAGGGTCAAATCTAGACTATTTGTTTGAAAATATTATGACTTTGTGAATCCCGGTTTCAATAAATATCGGATTACCTGTGATTGAATGTCAAATTTTATTTAAAAACTTATCCAAAAGAGTGATACTAACTTAACAAACTACATTGCATTTTAGTGTATAATCAACAACAATCTGAACAGGTGAAAAAATAACAGTAATTGCACTATATAAAATCTCGTGATTGCAACTAATTAATAAGCTCGGTTTAAAGAAATTCTGCGAGTATTGAATCTACAGTTATTGGGATTGGTGCACTAGAACGGGAACGTCCCGAAGACTTTCGTCTTGGAAAAAGTCTTTTAACAAATGCGCTAATCTCTGGAAATTGTCCCAGGTGGTAATCCGGGGGAAGAATAGTTTCAACTTCCTTGGAATTTATCTGCAACGTCAATTAATATATTATACAGTCCTAAATCATACATATAATCATTATCCTAAAAAAAATCAGTATAATTACCTCAAAAATAGCAGTCTTGCTACCAGTCTTCAAGGATTTTTGGTTATAAAAGGTGCTCACTTCAACATTAAGAAAAGCGTATACTGCATTTTTCTTCTTTACTGCATTCATTTGAAACTCTCCAAAAAGAGCAATATCCTTTTTGATACCCTGAAGGTGAAGGGAAAATTCAAAAGTTAAATGTGAGCACAAGATAGTCTACTTAAAGATAAGGATACAAAAACTTACTTCATCAGCCTTAAATGGTCTCACTCTTACAACTTTATACTTGATTCCGTTTTGTGAAGTTTTGTCTTCCTTGGTCTCAACGAATCCGATTAGATCTACATCGACCGTTTAGAAATAATATTATTAGAAATTAACTTTTTCGCTGCATGTCACATTACCTTTGTAAAATCATTATTTACCCACCGATCAAGTTAGTATCAGGCACGTCATCAATATCTTCAAAAAGTGTGAATTTGAATGGAATGTAAGTCACAAATGTAGCAATCATTTCCTCTTGCTGAGGAATCTTGATGATGTCGCACGTGCTAAGACTTAATTTAAGCCGCTTATTCTGATGCCGTAATAAGCTCCTGTCTACTCCCCCACTTGTGGTTGACACTTCAAAATTAGTGATTCTCCACTGGCTATTAACCTGAAAGTAGTTTTAAATTAACATGATTTCCATTTACATACTTTCATAAATAATGGACTGTAGTGTAGCACTTTTCTACATTAAGTACGTACCTGTAATTTCTCGCATACATTCTTGGCGTGCTGATTATTATCGATAAAAAACACAATAGCAGAAATATGGTTACTTTCATCCCCAAAAATGAAGTTGCAAACTTTAGCGTCCTGCAGTCCCGACCTCCATAGTACTCTAACTTGTATGTAACAGCTGAAGAAAAATAATTCTTTTATAATACTGTTGTGCTGGTACACCCAAACGATGTAGAAAGCAAATTCATAACCAAACTTAAAATAAAAAAGTTTCTTTATTATTACCCAGGTGCAATGCGAGGAGGAGGAGAAGATGTTCTAGTATTCTTAAGAATTTCAGAGAGACGAATTTTATGTCCAGTGTAAGAGAAAGATGGATCGTTTACATACTTGTGGGCCATTTTTCCCCGTTATTAATCGTAGACTGGTGCACTAAAAAATTCAATATGCGACTCTTTAATAATTTTATCGGCAAACTTATTCTGGC
>LJIJ01005556.1:0-11535 GCA_001718145.1 Orchesella cincta
TTTGCACATAGGAAGACAATGAGAAAGACCCTCTTAAGAATTGCCCATGAAAAAAATAGTAAAATATAAAAAAAGAGCAGATTAAAATTTATTTCAAAATTTTGTGTTGTTTATTGATAGACGAGGAGTTGATAATCCCGGCTGGTGTAAATGCAGTTATCCCAATCCTCCTTTTTCACAATCTGAAGACAACTTTCCCCAACCAGACGAGTTTCAACCAGAAAGATTTCTTCCAGAAAATTGTGTGAAGCGACATCCTTTCGCATATCAAACGTTCTCAGCTGGCCCTCGTGCTTGTGTTGGTACGCGTATACATAAACATATGGGAATGCCTGGGATTTCATTTAGCAGAAATCACGATGCTAATTTCATAATTTGTTTTTCAGGAATAAAGTTTTCGCTGCTGGAAGCCAAAACGATTGTGGCTCACATTCTCAGGAACTTTGAGGTGTACACTAGCGACAAGATTGATGATGTAGCCATCATTCCATCTATACTTTTGCGACCTGAAAGAGATTATCTTTTCCGTTTAAAAAACGTAACTTGGAAGGAAACATGTAAAATATTAATTTTAAAAAGTTCAAAAATATTTGATAATAGGTTAACTTGTAATATAAGCTTTGTATATTGAATAAATATAACAACAAAACGTAAACCTATATATACTTTTTTAAACCTTTATGATCAATTTTTTCGCACCAAAACCACTCAATTTAAAAGGATAGCAAATAACCATCAGAATCCAAACTGCGACCAACGCTCGATTCGTAACACCTCCAAACTTTTTCCATGACATTCCTTACTCAATATATTTCCACTAAAATTATACACCGTTGAATCATACGTCACTTTCACAGTATTGCTATCCTTATAAGCCTTCGAATTCAGTTTCACTTTTCAGGATTTGAGCAGTGCTAAGACAATTTGCAGCTTTCACCACTTGCTTAAATCCCTGCTTTCACCACTGCTGCATCCAAAGATCAAATGCTGCTAGTCCAAATATTGACAATGTGATAAAAGGATTTTAGGAGTTCATGGCTCAAATTCGTAATGGTATATTCTCTCGTTTAATTGTTGAAGTTCTAAAGTGACTTCAAGTACGGATAGCTCTGGTTCTACCATGAGATATGAATGCTTGTTGCGTAAGTAGTCTAACTGAATGAAAAAGGTATCACTGCCACAGAAATTGCAAAGGATATCACGTTTTTCTGCCATTGTCACAACTCACGATTTACCTGTTCAAAGAGAATGTAAAAATGATAAAAATGATTTGGTTTCATTCAGGAGGGAGCCCAAAGAAATTCGAGTTTAGCAAATGGTCAGAATCTCCCGCAAAAGGTCATATGGCCATTCAAAATCGAGCACGGGTACTTCCATGTTGGAGACAAAAACCAAATTGCCTTTATGTTGCGTAAAATCGTCGCGCATTCCTTACTTATAATGCCATGATTGTCTTCCATTAGGGAACAAATCAAAACTATAGCTAGATTTAAGGCAGCTTACATTTTTTTAATTTAATTGCCGATTTATTTTAATGATGGGCGTTATATTATGCAGTACATGTGTTTGGAAAAGGAAAATGACGGAATATTAACTAATAAGATTAATGTTTATGGTAATTTGTGTTTACATAATTATATTCAGAGCTATAAATATTAATTTCATAGCTAAAATTTTTTAAAAAATTCAAACAGTTTTATGAATCCAATCTGACATGACATTACATGTAAACTATGTCGCTTACGCAATTTGCAAACTGCTAGCACTTTCAACTGTGAACCAATACAGATAAAACAGGAGCTGATCAAATATAACATTACATTTGCATTTCTAATAGGTAACCTAGTACGAAGCAAAGCCCAATGATATTTTTGAAAATTTCCAAAAAAGGTTTATGCCAGTTGCAACAGCAGTTTATCTTACTACTAACTTCTATGCACACTAGAATTCAAATTAAATTTTTATTTAATAATTTTACACATATTCGATAACAAGCCAAGTATAGATTCATGTTCACATTGAAGCAGGCAAGTTGTAACTAGAAATCAAGATTTCATTAAACTTTTTTATGGCCCCATGTCCTGTTCTTCATTGCAGGAAAGCTCTGAACGTCCCTCATAATTGCTTTCAGAACGTAGAACATTTCTCTTTCTCATTTGTAAACATCGCAGCGCATGTCCCAACCGAATGGGTTGCAAGACCTAGCCAAACTTTTTCATCACTCTATTCCCAGTCTGAGCCCCAGTCATACCCCTTTCAAAACTTATAGTATTCTCTCCCTCCAAAATATTGACCTGACCTGCAATTTGCAGCCCGAATATCCAACAAGACTGATTTGCAACGCTCCAAAATGCCAATATACCAAACTGGACAAGTGGTCTGTGTTTCCCATTCTACAAGAGCCATCACAATGGTGCGCAAAAGGACAACGCTGAACAGCCAAGTACCATTTAAAAAGAACTAAAACGGGGAATATTAAAATTGAGGACATGTGAACATGCATGACTTCCAAACTGACCTATATTCCGCTTATATGTACGTTTGCCAATCGCGAAGAGCAAACTGCAAGCTGTGCGGGTTTTAACTGGGTGGCCATTATTCTCTATCGAAGCTCATTTGAGCATCACATAAATCGGTAGTCATGTACAAAAGCAGGTCATAATATGGCTAAGCAAATATGCCTACTATTCGTGATTCGCCCCCGTACCAAAACAAAACATGCTGATGATGTTTGTAGTCCTGGAGAAAAACTTTTCTCGGAAAAAATCCCAGTTCCAGGGTGAAAAAGGGAGGTCTGGGGCGAATGTAGTAGAGCATTAGAAAATACGTTGAGATGTGTAAAGTCGCCATGATTCCGAAAGAAAATATGTCACCAAGATAAGGGGCAATGAGGCATTCGCCATTGAAAGATGGATATACTAGCTGTAACAAATTTAAAAGATTACAGTTGAATAAATTTTAAGGTTTTTTTTTTCGCTAAATAGGGATATTTTTATGTTTTACTTACTTTTGAATCGTAAAATGTAATGACAAAATCTATTCTGCATTACTACAAACCCTGTAATATCCGATGCGAGTCTTAACTGAAAAAACATTTATTAGCATGCAGTGTAGCACCACTTGGTAGAAGAATAGCGAGGGATGAGAGTTTGTTGAACGACGATGTAAAAACACTTGTAGTTATGAATTGTGTTGTATGGAAAGTACACCGTAGTACAAACTTATTAAGGATTCGTAAATGCTTACTGTCTCGCTACACTCCTTCTCAAAATCCCAGTGAAAGGGAAATCCAAAGAATTAACTTTCATAAATTGTAAATAAACCTGGCTGGCTTTGGTTAGCATTTTGACGGAAAAATAATTTATTGAAGCTCTTTATTAATACTTCCAAAACAGAATTGAAGGCTTCAAATAAAACTTGGGTCGAATACTGTGAACATGCTGGGATATTTTAGAATTTTTAGAAGGAAAACCAAGTTTTAAAACAATCTTCATAATTCAAGATGTAAAAAGTAGCGACTATTAAGTTGTTGCCTGTCGGTTTTAACATTTGCAATTGTTTCTGACAACGAAGTTACAATAGCGTATAGCTTGCTAAGCTTTCCACCCAAATCAGAATTATGTCTCTTTTAAAAATTTGTAAAAAGTTACTGACATTTTTACATTCTCAGACAGACGACACACATTGAATTCTTAATATGTACATGTGCTTTTAAAATAATGGTAGTAAATTAGAATGGATTAGAATCCTCGATTGCATTACAATTGCTAGTCACGGTGTATAAGTATTTCCCAAAATGATCAATGTTGCTAATTTTCGTGGACATGAAAGGAAATCAATATGAATAGATTGTTAAAGCTTAAATTTCCAGTTATAATTTTGCTCCTGTGTATATTACGTCGGGAGAAATTACGGTGTTCAACAGCAGCCAATGATTTTAAAATATGAAAACGAGTGCAGTCAGTATGTAAAATATCAAATGTTTGGAGATACCTTGTAAAGGAAGATTTTTATGTTACGTAATGTAGTTATTATATTGATTACCTTCAATTTATTTCCATTTAACAAGTATTGAGCGGCAAACATAGCAACACTAACACAAAATACGGAAAAACACTCGAACGGAAAATGTCAGACATGAGACACACCTTTGCAGGCTACATAGTTTTTATAGAGCAAACGTTTATATTGAAAAATATGAAGACCATTACTTTATTTAACCATCGTATGTAAGTTGATTGGCATGGCATAACACATTAGTGTGTCACCGGAATTGCCTTATTACTTAATCCATCCAATAAGTGTTTTGTTTTGAAATTCTCTGGGTTCGAACTGAAGCAAATAAAGCATGTTAATTTCGACCAGATAAAGGTATATACGATAATAAAGTTATATAAATGTCTGCAAAATACTTGCTATTTCGTACTATAAAAAGGTCACTCCATGAATGCAAATTCAAATGTATTATTTAACACTTGACTACCAAATTTCCCTTGCCAATTTTTATAAGGAATTTTCTATCTGCAATATCAACGGAACACTTTAAACACTTACGGTTGAAGAAATTAATTTAATTGATTGAGAAAAAATAATCTGTGGTCGGGTCTAGCAAAAAAGAACAAGAATAAATTTGTATTTCGAAAATTAAAATTCTAGTTAAACCTTCAAATTGGTTCTGAAGCCTTTTTTCGTATATATAATAACTACCCCAAGAGTCAATACAAAAAGACACAGAAGAAAGTCCAATATGAATTCTCTTTTTCGCAAACTTTTATATTCGTCAATATAGGAATTTTTATTTTCTTAACAACGATGTGTCGAAACTGTTCAAAAATCAATGCACTCAATCACAATACAACTTTTGCTTTTGCTTCAGACACGTGTGTGTCCAGCGGTGGCTGGCATCTCAAATATTAACCTTCCAACACTGTTATTCGTTCCATATTTTGGTCTTCAAATTCAAACCTCACTACATTATTTTACGACAGTTTTTTAAAAATCCTTTGCTCTGGTATCAAGTCAAAAGTTCAGTGCAAAGACTGTAGTGTTACTAATAGAACCAAAAGAATTTCTCAGTTTGCCTCAAATTAAAACAAATAGCTCTATTCACTTACCGTCTCTGATGGTGTACTGCCTTGAAGACCCGGTTCGGAATATTGTTGTCCCTCACTTATTAACAAATATTAAAATTCTTTTATTCGTTCCCAACAAAGGTTTTCAAATGTTGACATACACAATTACTTCAAAAACAGTAAGAACAGAGGGATTTGAGGGAACCTTTGTAGACGTAATTTTAGATAACGTTTCGTCTCTCCAAGTTTTATTCAAAATTTGGCAAAAAAGTCAATTAAATTTCAATTTAGGTGTAAAAATATCGAAACGGCGAAAAGTTAAAATATTACACAAATACTGCCCATCAACTTTTGAAAATTGTATTATTCAAACTTTTGCTCAATCGGTTAACGAAACTTATCCCGGTAAGTTTTTAAAATTGTTTCGGATTCACGGCGCAGAATTGCGAGAACCCCAACCAGGAGGAGACTTGACAGGCTTCTTATATCCACATGGAATGGTTGTGGAATCGTTTAGTTTTGAAATTTTTGTAAAAGTAAAAAATTCATATTTGGATAACGAAAACGGATATATTTCTTTACTGAAGCCATTTAGTGCTATAGTTTGGTGGAGCTTTCTGATCAGTGCAATTTTAATCTTCTTACTATTGTTTGGAAGGAAATGTAGCAGACTTTTGGTTTTGGATGTATTCAGTTATGTTGGAACAAAGTAATTTTGAGGGTAAAATAAGACGAAGTGGAAGGATATTCATTATTTCCGTAATGTGGTCGTATTTAACCGTACTACTAAGGAATTGGTACACCTCCGAAATCTATTCCGTTCTCACAGCAAAACCAATGCCTTCAGGTTTTCCACAAAATGCATGGGAATTAGTCAAATCAGATTACCAATAATTAGTAATTTCGTTACCCACCTTCAGCTACAATCCAGGGTGGACACAGATGCAAACCTCGTTAACGGAATTTATGGATTGTTACAACAAATAATCAAGGTACCGGCAAAGGAAGCTGTTCTTCATTTGCAGAAAAAGTTGCCCTTTGTACTCAGACAAGTAGCCGAAGATTCCACCAAAACTTACAAGGAAAAATGTGAAAATTTCGCTCTGATCTGCGAACGAATGTGCGCACTGTCAAAAGCAGTACAAATTTTCGGGAGTCAAATCTGTGTATATCACCGATCCCAACCTTTTTCAAAACACTTACTTTTGGCATTCTCTAAATCCAAGTGTGATATCATCAAAATTTCAGCAAATGCTGTCGTATTTGGAAAGCTCGGGTATTATTATTATGTGAGGATGTACAGTGAAAAACATAGAGTTTGGAAACGATTACAAGAGATAAGCAATTTTGTAAAACATAAACACTGCAGCAAAATTGAGCTTATTTAACCTCGTTTTCAATCCTCCAAAAATGACCACGAAACTGGTTGACACATTAAATGAATCAAGTAGCCATTTAAAGCAGCGGATTTGAATTCAATTGTAATCGTAGTGAAGTTGCTTTGATAATGATTTTTGCGGCATGCTTGGTTGCATTACTGTGAGCTTGTTGTATTTTGGACTCGAATTTTAATCAAAATTCTACTACGAACAGAGGGCCCAAATGGAAAAATTTGACACAGTGCTTTGTCCTTTTGTTATTTATGTTATAGAAAATAAAATTTGAATGAAGATTGGAATGTTACATGGCATGTCAAAGTGTCCATGAGGCTCACAATGTCAGGTCAAAGATGAAAAGGTCAGATTTATCTAAAAATAATCCTTTCCGCTATACAATTTCGGTGCTTTTATCTAATCGCTGAGAATAGATTAACCGCCCACCACCTGGGTTATGCATCTATAGTCTAGTATGAGCAGCAATGTGCCCATAGTTCTATGAGTTGCGAAACAAGGTATAAATAAAAATTTTTAAAAGTATAGATTACAAAATGTACTGTTATTCTTCAATGTTAGACAGTTATTCCTGAAAGAGTCGATCAGTATGTGCGCACGAATCCGATGACATTCGTTCTAAGAAGTTATAGCTGACAATTCTCATGACCTTCACCATAAATACTAGTACACCGTGAGGTCACAAAATACGGCCTTCGAGTACAATAATTTGCCCGGAAAAGTACGGAGTTTGTGGCCAAAAACGCATGATATATACCCAAGTTCAGGTTGAAATATATGACTAATCAGCGATATCAGAGCTGGTAATCGCAAAAAGATATTCACCGGTCAACCATGTAAAAGACTTACCTGCAAAAAATTTTCTGTCTTCACCGGAGCCTTTTCACACCAAGGGTGTCAGTTTATATATCATGTTTCAGAACCTGCGGAATGTTTTGGGAGTTGCGTCATAATGTCGATTTCAAAAAAATCAAAAAACAGTAATTTTGTAATAACTTTTAAATGATCTAACATTTCAACATGAAACTTGGGAACATTTGCTGCTCATATAGACTATAATTACCGTAACGGCTTAACTTTCAAATAAAAGCACGAAATTTATAAAAAAAATTATTTTTGAAATCTGACCTTCATCTTTGATTCCTGACATTGTGCAGCCCTCACGAATAGGACACTTTGACATTGTGCCAAACTTGTAATGCGAGTAAATCCCAATCTTCTCCATCAAATTTTACTGTTTCTATAAATATGTAAAGTCAACAAGCCGAGCATGTCCCACAAAATTTCCATTTGCCTCTGTGCAGAGTTAAAGCGTAGTTTGTTTTAAAAATGCCAGTGTGGTAGATAACGCTATAGCTGCACAGTGGTTTAAACGCATTTAAAAATTAAAGAAATGTATTAATTTTTAATCCATTGTTTCATATAAGCCAAACCTTTGAGTGTCAAGAAACGTAGTAGGCTGGCAAGCTGATTCATTGCAAAACCCATATTTTTAAGGGATTGGTTGATCAATATAATTAACTGAGCTTGAGTAAATTCCGCGACTCAGCAGTCCATAATGCATAAGACAAGCTGAACATCTGTTTATCTCCAGTCGTGCATCTTGACAGCATAATTGTCGAGCTCAGCAAAAATTCCAATCAAGATAACGTTAGTGATTGGCTTTGTTGAAAATACAGTTTTTGACGTTTTTATTTATAAACTCCCGCGTACGAGTTTAGATGTCAGCTTAATATAACAATATAAATCATCGACAATCCAATTTATAAACTTCAACTTTGACTATGAAACATACATCATGAATTTTTAACGTGTTGCTTTCTCATGGAATCTGTAACCATTGTGTTTATTTATGAAATGATGCAAGTCGTAAACAGAAAGCGTTTAAGAATAGGCAGTATCAAGTTTTCGGCATCAGCTTAATCAAACCATTTGAATTTGTTCCTTGAATAATGTAATATAAGAGTAAAAATTGTGGCCTTTTAAAAATAATTGCACTTCTTAAAAGCATACCGACGATACGCAAATGAACTAGGGTGCACAAAATGATCCTTATATCATTCATTTAGCATAAAGCATATGTACATACAAATATTTCTATTTAAAATGAATTATGTTCATTTAAAATAAAAGCAGCCATTCGTACATTATGCATATTTTTATAAACCATGAGTTACTTACTACTTGTTGCATGAATTACGTCATTATCTTCCTCGAGACGACGGCCACAGTTACATACAACCTTGGGGCTCGATACATGCCTTTTGCTCCAACACGGGAAGGTTCTCTCTTGGAAATGCAAGTCGTGCCATGCTCAAGATCTTTCTCTTTCTGTCAGCACTGCAGTCTACACAACGTTGAATGTATTTTTTGCTATGTGGACTTTACCGAAGTGCGTATGTATGTGTCATATCAAAACGTACCAGAACGAAAACGCAAATCCCCGACTCTTCCTATCCAAATTATACACATGGATAGCTTCAGACTCCCGTTCATTTTCACTCCTGCAGATGAATCAGACACAAATCAGCAGTTTAGCAGATTATTTTGTTCGTAAACAAACTCGAGGATGAGTTTCTAATTCCATCTCGTGATCTAATAAAAATATCCCTAATTCAGGAATAACTGCAATTCGCAACTAAACTCCCAAGGGCTCGTGGATGTCCCTTTGAACATTTTTTCAAAACCAGATAATAATTTAATCTAAGTAAGCTTTTATGTAAGTATCAAACCCGATTGTTCATAATTTACATCAGAACTTAATCCAATCCATTATAGTATGCTTATACTAAAAATACAACTATTTATATTGAATAACTTTTCAGATAGCACCGAATGGCTTTTGCTTCAGGTTCCAGTTCATCTGGGAAAACTTTCATCGTAAAATGGAATGCCCAGTCTCCCACGATCAGCTCCGCATTCTACAATACCTTCAGGAAGGTACGTTCACGGATGTTACCCTGGCATGTCAAGGAAACACCATCAAATGCCACAAACTCGTGCTCTACTCCTTCTCGCCATACTTCGTCATGGAACTGATGAGGACAAAGTGTTCACCCCATCCACGTCATTGAAGGGATCACCTTTTCAGCACTTCGAAAAATCATTGATTACATGTATAAAGGCGAAGCGGAAATGGAGCGACATGAGCTCGACGACTTCATCCATGCAGCTCAAAAACTGCAAGTGAAGGGACTCGTTGAGGAGCAAATCTGGAGTTGAGTAAGAAAAGCATGTTCTTCTTCATGAACAAATTTTAAACCGATGTACTTAAGTCATGCATTGTTAAATTTTACTTCTTATCATTCAAATCAGATTAGTCTTTTAAATATTTATAACCTATGCATTCGTAAATGCAGAATTACAGAATAAAAAGTATGTCTATCCAATTTTTCAGTTAGTTTCAGTTCACTTCCATTTTGTCGCTGAATTTCAATTTTCAAAGCACCAGATGAAAAAACAAGGCAACAATTATGTTGGTAAAGTAGCACATCATAAAAAAACGGGAAAGGTAAGTTTAGGGTACAAGGAAAATGCGAGCTCCTATCAGTCATTTGCATATTGGTGACTAGTTTCATTCTTAGCCCGTGTATGGAAAGTAATAACACGGGCCTCTAGAGCCGTGGAATCGAAAATAAAACTTTCAAAAAAAAATTTCACAGTCATTATTAAATACAGCATCTCAAGAAGTGAAATTTAGTCGTTTGATGCATCAGATTGAATGAGCTAAACGTCCGGCTTTAAGCGGTCTAAATGAGCTAAAAGTCTGGCTTCAAGTGGTCTAAATGAGCTAAACGTGAATCATTCCGTGTTATTCCTGGAGTGTATCTCAGCTAAATAAGTTTGCAAACTACAACATAACTACACTTTGAAAAGTACATTTAAATGATTTACTACAACTCATTTAAGTACTCCTCTACTACTCTCATTCTGAAACAACTCTTACATTTAATCAGCTACTCATCTACTTCACTAACACTTCTGCCCAACAGCCATCGATATAAAATTAAGCTAAATGACGGTCACTCAAACTCAATTGTAATTAACTGATCAGGACATTTACAATACACTTGAAATTTAGGGCGTTTTACGTCGCTTACATTTACTGTGGATGTATTATATATATGATTGCAATTATTAGATAGGGATTTGGGATAGGGACCTTACACTATTCAAAATTATAGCGGACACGGTGAACTGGTCGGTCACGACAGTACAAACAGACGTACCATGTCAACATGTTATACATATCATTATTTGATCGAATTATCATCTAACTTGAAATTGATAACTCTCAATCGAGTGCTCTGCAGTGCAGTCTGTGAGACCCATAATCATTATGGCATAATGTATCAGCTCTCATTAACATACTGATCACGGGAGTTATGTGCATTTCCAATTTATTTTGAAAATTATAGCTTAAATTATTTTAAAACTCTTTGCAATTCATGCATGCAACGCAAATGCATTTACGATAATGAAAACAATAAATGCTGGTAGCCAGCAGGGTAAAATCAAACAATATCACTTCCTCCTTAATTGTCGCTTATCCCCCTTAATTGTCACTTAACCTCCTTAATTTGCACCTTTCGTCCTTAATTATCGTTAACCCTCTTCAGTTATCTCCTACTTATCACTAATCTTCTGTAGCTATCACTTATCCTCCTTAATTGTCACTTATCCTCCTTAATTGTCACTTATCCTCCTTAATTTGCACTTATTGTCCTTAATTGTCACTTATCCTCCTTAATTATCGTTAACCCTCCTCAGTTATCTCTTAATTATCACTAATCTTCCTTAGCCATCACTTATCCTCCTTAATTGTATATATCCTTATAATAAGACAGAGCTTTAATTATATACATATTTGAGAGCAACCCTCATTTACAATTTGATCCAACTTGGTCAATAAGTTCGTGTAAGAGCAGTTTAACAAACTAAAAAATATTTTTTGGTAAAATTATAATTAAATTTAAATATTTAAATAATATATTGACCATAATAAACCCACCAACAGATATCAATTTAATTTTCTGCCTTCGTTTATTGAAGTTGTATTTGATTGGTCAGTG
>LJIJ01005557.1:0-11533 GCA_001718145.1 Orchesella cincta
CTTGTCCAGATAAGTTTTGTCAAATGGCAAAAGGAGAATCTACCAGTTAGATTCTACACCTTCAATGCTATTGATGCTCAATTTTTTAAAATCGTTCATTCAAGCAGATCTAGTGATGTTGGGAGCGAGTAATGCGAAAATAAAGAGAATCTTAAACTTATTAATTAATTATTTAGTCATATTTGTAAAAATTACTCAACTGTTAGATTAACTAATCCAATTAGTTAATCTTTAATCATTAAAATCAGACGAAAAATCAAATACTTAATCAATAATCAGATTACTTTTTCTTCGTAAAATAAAACAATTAATCATAATCTGATTAATTAAAAATATCAAACCTAATCTCTAATCTTTAATCTAAAGAAAATTTTTCATTGATTACCCACCCTTGGTCAAATGTTGTCAACAACCACCAACCCCGACAATTCAACCTTCTTCAAAGAGAAGAACACAAATTCACAAATTACCTCGAATACTATATATATAATTTGAATGGGATGACAATTAAAAGTTGACAATAGTCAATTAAAAAATGATCCGTTCTCTGCTGTGCACTGTGCTTGGTATTGCTTTTCAGTTTTCAGATAGAAAGGTTGCTTCTGAGCAGCGAGCAATAGAATCAGAGTTGCGAGCCACGTGCACGAGAACCTTGGGGCATCGCGGAACAAATCCTACACTGCTTGTCACTGTGCCGTGCTGTCTCTCTCTCACTCTCATTCTTTCCTTTCACAACATTTTCAAGTCGAGCTTGAATTCTTCTGTTGTCTATCCTCTTTAAAAACGCAAATCTTGAGTTACTTCTTCTCAAATTAGTTAATTGTTGTTGATACTTGCAGACTTGTTATCGAATTAAGTAAAGATTTGTGATTGGAAGTCAGCTGAGAAAGTGCGAGTGTGAGGGCATTATGGAAGAATCGAATTGTGAGTTAACGTCCGTTAAGAAAATGAAGTTGAATATGGTGGACGACGAGAGTTCGAAGGAGATAGAGGAAGAGCCCACTCAGGATGGCCACTTTTTGTCGCCAATAACTAATCCAGTGCTCACTCCGGAGGTGGGTTTCCAAACCTGAATATTTTCAATATTTACAGTTAAAATCATTCAATTAAATCACAATTAATTTGGAATTCTATTGATTTTACAGATCTGGGACCAAATCTTTCGTGACTTGTCTGGCAATGACTTTCTTTCTGTTATCAATGCGGCTCCAGAATGGAATCGTCTTTTGGGCTCAAAAAAGACCACTGAACTTTTCCCCATGGTACTATACGTTTTAAAACACTACCTATTATGTTATGTTTATGGGTATGCAAGGACGTAATATTATTACTTTTATCACTTTTCCAGCTGATTCATCATGTTCTTCCTTATCTGGAACCTAATGAGATGTTGGCCTGTCGCGGAGCTCAGCGCGACTCAAAAGCAGCTGTCGACACGTTTCTGGAAACCCATGCGCTATCCGACGAGATCTTTAGCTCTCTTTACGAAAGCTCCCTTCTTCCAAAAATGGACACGATCAGTGACGCGTACGCGCAGAGGGGTGATGAACTTTTAGAAGCCCTCGCTCCCCGGACGAAAGACCCCTCTTACAATCCATTTCTGACTCGAACACTTTTCGAAGCTATACACTTTCCAGTTGATATTGATGAGGAAGAGGCAGCGGGTGAGGCTGAACATTTCAACATGATCGAGTTTCTTACCTGCTACGGAGCTCATCTTTGGCTGTTGAACTTCACCTTCTTCGAAAGAGTGGATAGCAACGGAGTTGAAATGCTAAGCAACTAACCTGAGTCTTACTCCGACCCTGAAGACACTCAGACTTTACACTGATCCTGCTGGGGTCCTCCAACTTTTCGGGGACGATGAGTTTCCACTTCCACCTCTGGAGCACCTGAGCTGCTTGGATTTCAGAGGGTTCAACGGACACTCCGTTGTCTCTCGATTCATTCAAAGGTATGGGACTCAACTCACCACGCTCCTGGTATCTGGTGACTGGATCAAGTCCTCAAATATCGAGGCAAGCACTTTCAAAGACTTGCTTCCAAAACTGAAGAGACTTCGTGTGGATGACGTGGATACACCAGTTTTGGAGAAATTGTCAGTTGTGGACTGGCCGGTAGAAGCCCTCCACCTTCAGATCGGAGTGTACATGTGGTATAAGCAAAGGCAGCTTCTGACGACAATTTCTAACTTCAAAGCATCGCTTAGACAGTTGGAGCTAAATCTTCTACAATATTTCTATGGTGGAGCTGTGGACTTTGACTATGACGAGCTCCTTTCTATTCAAGAAAAAGAGGATGAGGAGCTATGGCCGTCGTTCATCAGCTTTTAAGCAGTCAACTATAATGGAGAAGCTAGTGGCATATTGGGAGATAACTTTTAATGATGATGACGGTGAAAACATTCACAGCATCAAAATTGTCAAGCCTAAATCTGATGAATCAGTTGATGAAAATCAATTCAAGATTATCCGCACTTCGATTGATTGATTAGAATATAGAAAGGTTGTAACTCATTCAATATAATGTCTCTTATGTTTATCCAATGAGATAAATAGATTGTAAATGGAAATTGAATGTTGTGGGATGGAAATAAAGACTTATGTCATACACAAAAGTATAAATTTTCTTACCAGAGATAATTTATTTAAAATGACAGATACAAAATTTGTATGAGTATTCATTAAAACTAGCATGTGTGTATTAGTATGTTGCGCCTTCATCTTCGACCGGTCATCGTCTTCCCTTCACCATTGTCAAAGTAGACATTGCGTAATCGGTTCCCACATCCATTTCCTCGTCCACATCATCTTCATACTAAAAATTACAACAAAAAACACGATCAAAACCTGTCTGCCATTAAGCTTGTTTCAGAATATTCTGATACTAACCTCGTCCATGTCTTCAACATTTGTATCAACTTTATCCTCATCTTCGTCTTCCGATATCGGTTCCTGTTTAATAATAATTGTGGCATCCTTTTCTGCTAAAGCCTCGTCCATATCTGGCAAATCTTCAATTTTTTCTTGACTTTCCGAGCTACGGTTTTGCTGAGTACGCGTTTTGAGGTTAACTCATCCGGAAACCTTGAGTCAGGCAACATATGGAGGAGATGCTGTGGTACTGCCAATGGGGATTTATTACGGTCCGAATAACGCTCAACATTTGGGGCGTGTTCCATCGAGAAATTGCTTCTGTAGTATTCGCACAATTGTTGTAAACTTTTGACTTTGTTGGCGACTTCAGGATTCAGAGCAGACGGTTCGGGTGCAACAGGGTACAAGGGGAAGCACTGGGGTGAGACTTTGGGTGCATTCCTCCAGCTTTTGGAGCACGTTTAGCAGACCGGGACTGTTACCGTTGATTGATGTGAGTGAACCTGGCCACCAACCACCAGTCATCGACCGTGAACCTAGCCACCAGCCACCACTTGCGTGAACCTAGCCACCAGTCACCAACCACCACCCACCGTGAAGTTAGCCACCAGTCTTCAACCACCACCCACCAACAGCGTGAACCTAGCCACCAACCACCACCCACCAAAAGCGTGAACCTAGCCACCAACCACCACCCAACAACAGCATGAATCTAGCCACCAGTCTTCAACCACCACCCACCAATAGCGTGAACCGAGCCACCAGTCACCAACCACCAAAAGCGTGAACCTAGCCACCAGTTCAAAACCACCACCGATTCGTTTTCACAACCCAGAGTGCAGTTATCCGCCAGTGGTCTCGATTTATCATCCTCCACTGGCAAGAATTTACCCACTAATTAATGAGAATTGTCTTAATTTAAACGGTTTGGGTATCGTTGGGTTAGGTTTAAGTCGAAAAGAGTAGAATTTGTATATTCATGTATCAATATTTAATGTACCTCGCCCCAGTTTAAGACCATTTGAGTTTCCATAAGTTCATTCGTTTATGTACTTTTAAACCAAGTGTCAAAATTGGGATACCCCGTAACGCTCAATTTTAATATCAATGATTTAACTCGTGAAGTGCTTTCGGCTACGGAAGCTAACTTCAAACTTGTTAATTTCAAATAATTTTTTAAACCCGATACTATATTAGCCAAATTACTTGATCTCGTAGCAAAGTCTGTATATCTGACACTGTACCATGAATTTGGGGAACTTCTGCATAATTATGTAAAGCTAGCGTGAGTTTGATAGGTGGAAACTGGTGGATAAATGAGGACATGATATTTCTTAGATTTAAACCTAACTTAATGATAACCAAACCGTTTAATTAAGAGAATTCTCATTAACTGGAGGCTTACTTCACGCTAGTGGTGTGTGGTGGTTCAAGAGTACTTCTTCACGATTGGTGGTGGTTTTGTATTGGGGGCTAGATTCACGCTTTTGGTGGGTGGTGGCAAGGTTTACGCTGTTGGTGGGTGGTGGTTGGTGGTTAACTTCACACTTTTGGTGGGTGGTGGTTGGTGGCTAACTTCACAACTTTTGGTGGGTGGTGTGTTAACTTCACGCTTTGTTTAGTGGTGGTTGGTGGCTAACTTCACGCTTTTGGTGGGTGGTGGTTAACTTCACGCTTTTGGTGGTTGGTGACTGGTGGCTAGGTTCACGCAAGTGGTGGCTGGTGGCTATCACGGTCGATGACTGGTGGTTGGTGGCCAGGTTCACTCACATCGTTGATTGAGCGTCGAAGAAACTGATGTTGATTTGGGACTGTCCATCGTTAGATCGCAGCTGTGGGGGTACACTTCTGGAGTGAAATTTGCTCTTCGGTGGACTCCTTTTCAAACTGCTCCTGGTCGTAAATCACTTTCAAAATCAAGGAACAGCTCGGACACGTGGCGATGTCTTCACCTCCTATTAAATCGTCCTAAAGCAATGCCAATCATAAATAAAATGTCAGATTAAGGTTTCTAATAACAAATGTTCAATCAGTGATGAAACTCTACTTGCTAATAAAACATAAATTATAATCCTTAAAGAACTTACCTTCGTTATCTCAAACCGATCACCGCACGGGCATGGATAATAGTACGTTTCAGTTTCCTCGTCCCATTCAAAATCCTCTATTTCATCTTCGTCATAAAATGATGTCATAGCAGTTTAATTGTCGTCAGTCGTCTTTTACACAGTGTACTTCACGGCGAACTAGTACTGAAAGAACTTTAATTTGAATAATTCAACTACTACTCTAACTTAAGAGTTAGTTCTTCCCAATACTTGTCAAAACACGTCGTTGAAAGACAGGGTGTATATCACGCTTGGCTTATGATCATAACTAACCAAAACTGACAACGTGTGAACAGGACAAAATTGAATTTCGCGCTTTCTTGTCTCACATGCGCGTGACGAGTAGAAACTCTTTGTTGCTGATGCGTCATTTAGTTGTGTTTCGCAGACGTAAGCATAGCTTGCCAAGAGTCGACTTCTTTTCTGAAAACTTTATGCGGAACTTTATGTGGAAAGGAAGCGTTTTTAGAGAGCATATCAAACTATGTTGAAAAGAAGACAAAAGTAAGATAAATGAATACCAATCCACTGGGGCAACTCGCACGTAAAAACGGTTCTAATGTTGCTAATTTCTGGAACAAGAAATTTTGCACTGAATAAATCAGTAATAACTATGTCATACCGTGTGCTCCCAAACATGTTTACCCCAATTTGTTTAATCACAACCTGTAGCTGTACCAACAGCAGCACCACTAATGCATACGTTTAGAGAAGAAATTATCCTACTCATTTTCCAGGTCATATCAAGTGATATGCAAAGTTATGAAAAATTACTACCGCAGCTGCTCCTTGTTTTTCCGGTGTTTGAAATTCTTACTGATTTCGAGGTTTCAGAAACACGTTTTCAGCTGTCTTTTAGTACACGTTACTTGCCTATCTGATTGAGATGTTAGGAACCACTCCCACTCCATGAGTTAAAGCAAGTCAAAAACGCGCACCCAGCTCCGAAACACATTCATTTTGACATTCATAATCAATAATATATAACCTTTTAGGATAAACATTTAATTACGTATATATTGTTCATATTATCATTTAGTATTGTGAATTATAGGACTGGACTTTCTAACGGTCTACGTGTGTGCGCATAATATCTGTCCATTCTTTGAATATTTATTACCACGTGGTTCCTGATAACTCCCATTAATTATTAATCCATGAGGTTTCACTGTAATTAATCTGCTAAAATTACTGCAATGTATAACGTATTATTAGAAACATTACAACGCATATATATATTACTGTTCAAACTATTGAAATTAAGAAAATGTCAATAAAAGATAAATCGGTGGACAGCTCGGAATATTTCCATTACTCGCTGAGCAAAAGCAGATTAACACTGAGATCAACCGCAGCCTGCATGGAAATTAATGGTGTTCCGTTTTCAAGAAAGTTGTTCGATCCTATTTTAATTTTTAGGGGTGGACAAGATCGACTAAATTTTTTGACAAATTTGTTTCGAGTTTTGCAAGCCATCCTTTCAATATTCTGCATGACTTCTACCGATTGAGAATGTATCCCAACCAAGCCTCCCATCCAAACCAATCAATAATCACAACAGCAGCTAAAAGAGGAAAGAGTGTCAGTAGAAGAATGTTTTCAGCAGTCCAGGGCGATCTGAGCATTACCACAATACTTGTTGCAAACACAAGGATCCCAGCAAGAACCACATTCAAGACAAAACTATGCAAGCTATTGTTGCTCAAGATTGCCAAAACTTGAATATTTCGGTGAAGAATGATATTCTCGCCTGACACATACTCGTTTCCGCGTCGGTTAATTAAAATGGCTTTCAAATAAAATCTGCAAAAATTTAAAATATAACGTTACTATAATTAAGAAACAAATATTAAAAAATTAAACCGACTTACGTGCGCAAATGATCCCGAAGACTCATTGTTCCCAACGTATTCACTCCAAGAATGTAAACCACCGAGCTGGTAATGTAATTCCACAATCGACAATTGACAAGAAACAGACCAATTTTCATGCCCAAGTTCAAAAATTCCAAATGCAGACCCTTGTATCCAACACCGCATTCAGGGAGAAGTCCCCAGCCCACAATGGAATTTTTACATGGATACAGAAAATGAAATCCAAATACAAACGGAACAGCGAAAACTTTAGCGCTGTAGTGCATCAACATTACAAATCCGAGATTGAGCTTTTCAAGCAACGACATTGTTGCCCACATGTTGCCAATGTTCATGTTGTGTGACCAGGAGAATTGGAGCAGCCCGTTGATGAAAAGTGTGACTTCCTCAGCGTGGTTTATTCCGCAGGTAGATGTGTACTTACTGAGGAGCAAGGCAACAATTGCAAATGCAGCGATGAGCATATTCAACACGGATTTTCGGTCACCATTGGAAAACCAGGCGGTTTGAATAATGACAGCAAATACAGAAAGTGTGTGAAGATGGTAGAATATTCTCAACTTTATTTGCACCTGTTTGCTAGTGGGCACAACCTTTTTGCTGTGGTTATCCCACTCCTGCGGTACGGCGTAGGCTTTTCTGCCCTCTGGAGCAGTTTTACATACAAATCAAGATTGTCAGCCAACATTTTTTAGCAATACTATAAGTGTTTTGCTTGAATGTGAGTTTATTTTAAACGCCGGAACAGCTAACTCTTGGCTGTACTTTTTGGCAAGAAGGTGAGAAAAGAAGTAAGAATTTGAATACTTTTTCGTATGGATTGCCATGGTCACTTATAAAATAAATAGTTAGAGAACATAAATAGCCTTCACTAAAGTATGGACAGGCATAGTATCATAATTTGAATTGTATATGCTCGTGTAAGCACTTTGGACATAAAAATTAACGATGTTTGCCACTTTTTGTTCGGTAGCGACACTTTTATAATTTATAGGGTGCCAATAAAATACAACCTGTTATGAACGCGAATTATTTTCCCATGTTTTTGGAGCACACTCATTATTTCCCTGGGATATTTCAAGTTGATTACCATCATCCTAAGTACTTAATGTGTAGCAAGAATTATTTAGACCTTTTGGCGACGAATGTCTGAAAAGGGATGGCTGATTTGTGGCACAACTGAAATACGAAAAATCTGAGTGATCGGGATATCGAATATTAATGAGGTGAAAGGTATATTATCTGATTTCTTTTCCAGGGCCATAATCCCCCTTGTTAAAGCGAGACTAAAAGTTAATAAGCTTAAACACAAAAGCGCTCCCGTATCTACAAATATCAAGCATACCAGTTTTGAAGACTCGTGCCTTATGGACAGTCGGTCAAAATTACTACAATAAATACTTAAATTCATTTGCTTTCCAAATATTTCGGACGTTTTAAATAGATTTCCTTAATAAACCTGAACATGTCTTCTATTTGTATAACTACGAGATTCGGACAGGGAGATTGGCATGGTTTTTGACTTATGGACTGCTGTTCACCAAAATGTTTGCTGAGGTTGGAGGAGCAGGTACGGTTATACAAATAAAATCATGTTTAGTATAGGTAATCATGCAACGGCAACTATGCAAACATACTTCTGTGTATGCAGAGATGTTAAAATTACATTCTTTGGAGTTGAAGTTACAAAATACAAAATTTTTCTTCTGCCAACCTTTTCAAAATTACAAATTACAAAGTTACTTCCTTAAAATCGTTCTTGAAAATTACAATTACAAGTTACATTTATAAAGTTCGGCTCATAAAATTACAATTACAAATTACATTTTTTGTAATTTGTAATTGTAACTTGTAATGTTGTCTTCAATTTTAAATAGAATCACGGAAAATTGAGCGTCGTTTTCATAAGCTCAAGCATTTTACAACTGAATTTTTAACTTTTAACTGTTTATTAATGTTTTGTAGTCTATTCTTGTGAGTTTTTAGCGATCGAGATGAATTGTACTGAAAATTACATTTTATCAAAAGTTACATTTTTAAAAATCCGCTTTCAAAATTACAATTACAAGTTACTTTTCGACAAGGAAAGTCTTAAAATTACAATTACAAATTACTTTTGGAAAACGAGAGGGCTGAAGTTACAAGTTACAAATTATGTAACTTGTAATTTAATTACAAATTAAGTTACTGTAACTCAAGTTACTCACATCTCTGTGTGTATGCAAAATATAGGCATTTACTCATTTGTTATCAATTACTACTGAATAAAGTTAGTCTTGTCCAGTTATCAAAGCAGCAATTAGGTTTAATGATGTCGAGTGAAATTGCTAGTGGGACTATCCAAAATAGTATAAAAGCTTTGAATATTTGGACACTTTTGGTTTATTTTTCTAATACAAATCAAGTTAGAAGATTTTTACAGATTAACATTTCTATTGTACTATTTCTAAAGGTGACTCCTGTTAAAAGCAATGCACCCTTTCTTATCTTTCGATAAATTCACGCTGATAATTTTATTGATATTGCCTATTTTACACTTTACCAACTAAGTTTATTTATTATGAGCGCCTCGGTGACTTTTATAATTCTATGAATAATTAAGGTGGAAGTTGTCCAAGTTTGTAGATCATTCTTAACTTGCCTTCAAATTCAACTGGTTTCCCGTTTTTGTCGTTTTGGTTGATTTTGAATACAAGAGAAAAGGGACGCCCTTTGTACTGGTTATAAAGTGGGGACAAGCTTCCGTCTGGAGAGTACCATTTGTGATCTATGTTGCAGAAGGAGACCGATTTTAGCTGTTGTTTGATAACTGTTCCGTTCCCCTCGTGGTCAATTGTTTTTTCTACTACGAAAACGTCCCGTATGACGTATTCATTTTTCTAAGAGTTGAATACTATTTATTTGTGGTTGTGGCTTACAGCCTAAACTGTGAATGCGGAAAAGAGGAACCGTTTTTGCAATAAAAACTTGCGGAGGGATAAATACAAAATGCGCAGTATTCTTTGATTCTAGATGTTATCGAAATGTGAAGCAACTCAGTGAAATAAAACGATCAATTACAAAAATCATGGTAAATTCTTGAGGAATGAGGAAAATGCTTACCAATATCAGGGTGAGCAATTTATGTTCATATGTTTTCCTGAAGTAATTAATACCCGTCGTCCGCATTGTTTATTAGAGTACGCTTTTTCCTCGTGAACAACGTCGGACGTCTGTCTGAAAAGATGGAATTTATTAATCGATTTCCTTGATCGTAGACTTTGAGCTCTGATAGTTCTAACTTCGTTGTATGTAAATACCTTTAACAAAGCACCTGCCGCTTTTCAAGGAATAATCCAGTAGACCTCGTATCCAGAGATGACACGTGGGTTATAATGAGTTTATAATGCACCTACTCATTATTTCTTTATCACCTCCATGACATTTCTTGAAGAAATGTCATGGAGGCCCCTGGCCCTATCAAAACTGCCCGTGTGAAGAACAAAGCCTGAAAAGTTCCTTATCCTACCTTTTCAGAAATTAGACAGACGGTAGTAATTATGCCACTAACTTTTACCTTTAGAGAGTTGAAGAATTGTTTCTACCTTCACTTATTTCACTGGGGGCTAAATATCTGCTAATTATGTTTTCCCTTGATGCTAGTACTTTGAGTTCTGGCTCATTTTCAAGTTAAATGCACCTAATTTTTAAAATTTACATTAGTTTTTATTAAAGATTCGTAATGGTCACAAAAACATAAGGAAAACGCAAACTTCTACTTTTAATCAAGTAGCTTTGCCAAAGCTCTAGTGACAAAGAAAATTCAAAAATTCCATGAGTTTCTCCGTTGATCAAAAGAAATGGAAATAATATTTTATAATTAGAAAGACTTTCGCGAAATAGAAAGAACGTTTTTTCAGCATTTGTCCGCTACAAACAAAAAGGAGCTGTCGTAGCAATATGATTTTGAAAGTTTATAGAACTACAAGTATGTATGTTTAGCAGGTAAATGTTGATTACTTTGATATTTTATTTTTCACAAAATATAGTAAGCCGTTTTTCAAAATACAGTGATTGATCCTCGTATACAGTCCGATGTTTAAAAGTGTCAAGACCGTTTTTGTGTGTTTTATTTTGAAATCGATCTATCCGGATGCCTGTTGTTGTTTTCAGAAACTGGTATTGTCAAAGACAAAGCTATTACAACTTTGGAAGATTCAGCGCCCTACCTGACTTCTCATAAACAAGCAACGCTTGACCAACAATGCTAGGAAAAGAAGAAGCGTCGTAGAAAATGCATTCAAGCAGAACAAAAAAACAAATTTCCGTTACTGAAGATTCTAATTAATCTACCAACAAAGTATAATTGGATGAGTGTATCTAGTAGCTTGTAAAACAGTGGACTGGGCAGTATGTTATGATTCTTGTCTGGCGAACTCATGCTAAATTCGATTTTTGTGATTTGGAATAAATAAATCTTTACGCTCCAACCGTCGAGGCCCCTTTGGGGCCTCGAGGCCAGGGGCTGCGCCATACCAGCTCGCTGTGGCTGAAGTAACCGCATTAGGCTGCACGGCAGGCTCCCGCAAAGAATTTGGGCCGGCATGTCAAACAGTGGCATGTTTTATTTGTTGTCTTTCTTTTGGTTTTGGTTTTTTACATAGAAAAAGTAAACCATTGATGTTTTGCTCCAGGC
>LJIJ01005558.1:0-11531 GCA_001718145.1 Orchesella cincta
AAGTTATAAATGGCAAGAAATTTTGAGAAATTAAAATTATACTCCAGACCGGAAAGAAAATTTGAGAATTTTAACGAAATATTTTGAGCAGGATATTTGCAAATTGGAACTCTCAAGCGGGAAGAAATTTTGGGAAATGGGAACAGAAGACTTAATCTGAAAAAAATTTGTAAGTGGAAGAATATTTTCTGCTTCTGTTTTTTCGACCACTTAAATACAACCTCAACTGCCAGGGAGTTTTTTCAAATTTTAACGGCATGAGCTCACAATGACGTTTAAGACTGCACCAAAGTAAATCTGTATTACTCTTTACACTTTTGTTTGAAACGTTCTCTTTTCATTTCCATTCGCCGCAATTGGTGACTTTTTGAAGCATAAAAATCTTTAAACTCAATTCTATCCATAATAAAATCCAATACCTAAAAACGCTTGGTTCAATAATTTTTATTTGGCAACTATGTGCAACGATTTTCCAGAGAACTTGATTCGATAAGGTCGTTTCCACATGTGAACCCATATGTGAATTATAGTTTGGCTTTTGAAGTGATTACCTACTCACAAAGTTACATTTGAAGCTTTATTGTCCAGTACGAATTGGAGCATGACTTCCCACACACATTACGTTTTTTGAGGCTATTCGTTGATATGTGCTCGTACAAGTCCCTCAAGCCCGTTAGAAGAAAAAAAGGTCATAAGGTCGTTCGCCAGTGTGAATGCGGACGTGACGTACTTGTCTTTGAACCAAATGCCTTCCCACAAACGTTAGAACGTTTATTCTCCAGTGTCAATTAAAGCGTAACTTTTCAGTTGAAAGTTTTCACTAAACCCTTTTTACACACACAATTCGGAACTTGTCTCTCCCGTGTGAGTTTGACTGTGACGAAATGATTTCATTCGTGTTCGTTTCCATAACTTCAGTAGTTGAATTTGCAAACCAAACTTCATTATTATGATTTAACGCAAATGATTTCAAAATCACGCAGTGTGGTGTGTAGTAGTAGGTTTTTACGTGTCGAAATAATACTCCGTAAAGAAATCCCCCGTGTAACATTCGAATTTCTTCAAAATCAGTAAACCCCTTGTGCTGAAAAATGCCCATTAACAAGGAATGATTTGGGAATAAGTGTTTACAAATTGCAACACCAAAAAGTTCGGTGTCTGTAAAATAAATGTCGATCTCATACTTCAGAGAGTTTCATGGGGTCAAAACGGTTTCAAGATGCCACCGTTTTGGATTTGAAGAAAATATCTGCTACCTTAAACGCAAACTTTGAATGAAAACGTAAAGAAGAAAATTTCCATTTCAGAGAAACCAAGAGAACAAGTCTCAAAAACATTTTGACTGTTCCCAAGGATGTGCAAAATAATTCTAAGTAACATTGGAGTTTTCTTCTTGAACTTCAACGATCGTTGATAGCCGCAACTACATGTTTTGAAATGCTGACATGCAACCTGTTTATTAAATTTACCATAAATATCTAGGAACAAAAATAAAAAGTGCCGTAAAGAGTAACTTTAAACAATAACAAGCCCGAATACACAAGAAGTATGTAAGAAGTGGGGGAATAACTTGATTACCCTTGCAGTGTTCAATATTTAATAGGTAAGAATATCATTCGTTATTCGTCGTTCATTATCATTTGTTGTTTGCTATTATTATTTTAAACTTTCTGGAGCGTTGCAAGCTCCGGAAGTACAATGACTAATCGGAAAGGGCATGGCGACAAACAGGTAAACGCAAAGTTTGTCCTAAATCATAGGTCAACATTCCACAATGATGAAGCATCTGCATATACACACACCAAAGATTAGCTTTACTTCTGTGTCATTTGCGGGATAGAGTATGAACAAAAAGGTATCTAGCAGTTGTGTACGAGTACACAATGAGGAAAAGCCTTTTTAGAGATGATGAGCAAGGCAAGCCGTTTCGACAAAGGTTTAGTTTGAAATATCATCAAGAGGTTCATGAAGGAAAACAAAAAAATTCTATTGTAACATTTATAGCAGTGCATTTAGAACTAAACACATTTTATCAGAACGCGTAAGAACTCATACTTTAGAAAAACCACTTAAGTGTAATTCGTATCTAGGCATAAAAATCGTTCCCATTTTCAGCCAAATCGGCAACAAAAAATTATTGACACCCTTATGTCAACTTTAAAGGCCCACTTTCCAGTTTGAGGCAAGGCATTTCGTAGAAGCAGTGAATTGAAGCAGTTCACACGGGAGAAAACCCTTTCAAAATATCTTTTTGTGTCATGGCGTTTGGTCGAAACAGTGTTTTGACAGATCATTTTAGAATTGGCATGCATTTAATGGACCCACTATAGCCTCAGCAGACCAAACGGTTAAAACGTGGGTACGTTATTATTATGGCTTTAGAATTCACACTGGAGAGAAGCCTTTTAAATGCAATATTTGCTATCGGGCGTTCAGCCCAAGACAGAATCTCAACTGTCGCTTAAATATTCACGTGTAACATGTCTTTTAAATGCAATTTTTGTAACAAAACATTTAGCAGGTATCTCCACTGGCCACTTTTTTACCATGTAGTTTATCCATATTATGCGAGTATGTTCATTTCAACAAGGGTAGGGAAGTGTAAAAACATAATATGGATAAACTACATGGTTAAAAAAGGTGGCCAGTGAGAGTACCTGCTAAATGTTTTGTTACAAAAATTGCATTTAAAAGACATGTTACACGTGAATATTTAAGCGACAGTTGAGATTCTGTCTTGGGCTGAACGCCCGATAGCAAATATTGCATTTAAAAGGCTTCTCTCCAGTGTGAATTCTAAAGCCATAATAATAACGTACCCACGTTTTAACCGTTTGGTCTGCTGAGGCTATAGTGGGTCCATTAAATGCATGCCAATTCTAAAATGATCTGTCAAAACACTGTTTCGACCAAACGCCATGACACAAAAAGATATTTTGAAAGGGTTTTCTCCCGTGTGAACTGCTTCAATTCACTGCTTCTACGAAATGCCTTGCCTCAAACTGGAAAGTGGGCCTTTAAAGTTGACATAAGGGTGTCAATAATTTTTTGTTGCCGATTTGGCTGAAAATGGGAACGATTTTTATGCCTAGATTACGAATTACACTTAAGTGGTTTTTCTAAAGTATGAGTTCTTACGCGTTCTGATAAAATGTGTTTAGTTCTAAATGCACTGCTATAAATGTTACAATAGAATTTTTTTGTTTTCCTTCATGAACCTCTTGATGATATTTCAAACTAAACCTTTGTCGAAACGGCTTGCCTTGCTCATCATCTCTAAAAGGCTTTTCCTCATTGTGTACTCGTACACAACTGCTAGATACCTTTTTGTTCATACTCTATCCGCAAATGACACAGAAGTAAAGCTAATCTTTGGTGTGTGTATATGCAGATGCTTCATCATTGTGGAAATTTGACCTATGATTTAGGACAAACTTTGCGTTTTACCTGTTTGTCGCCATGCCTCCTTTCCGATTAGTCATTGTACTTCCGGAGCTTGCAACGCTCCAGAAAGTTTAAAAATAATAATAGCAAACAACAAATGATAATGAACGACGAATAACGAATGATATTCTTACCTATTAAATATTGAACACTGCAAGGGTAATCAAGTTATTCCCCCACTTCTTACATACTTCTTGTGTATTCGGGCTTGTTATTGTTTAAAGTTACTCTTTACGGCACTTTTTATTTTTGTTCCTAGATATTTATGGTAAATTTAATAAACAGGTTGCATGTCAGCATTTCAAAACATGTAGTTGCGGCTATCAACGATCGTTGAAGTTCAAGAAGAAAACTCCAATGTTACTTAGAATTATTTTGCACATCCTTTGGGAACAGTCAAAATGTTTTTGAGACTTGTTCTCTTGGTTTCTCTGAAATGGAAATTTTCTTCTTTACGTTTTCATTCAAAGTTTGCGTTTAAGGTAGCAGATATTTTCTTCAAATCCAAAACGGTGGCATCTTGAAACCGTTTTGACCCCATGAAACTCTCTGAAGTATGAGATCGACATTTATTTTACAGACACCGAACTTTTTGGTGTTGCAATTTGTAAACACTTATTCCCAAATCATTCCTTGTTAATGGGCATTTTTCAGCACAAGGGGTTTACTGATTTTGAAGAAATTCGAATGTTACACGGGGATTTCTTTACGGAGTATTATTTCGACACGTAAAAACCTACTACTACACACCACACTGCGTGATTTTGAAATCATTTGCGTTAAATCATAATAATGAAGTTTGGTTTGCAAATTCAACTACTGAAGTTATGGAAACGAACACGAATGAAATCATTTCGTCACAGTCAAACTCACACGGGAGAGACAAGTTCCGAATTGTGTGTGTAAAAAGGGTTTAGTGAAAACTTTCAACTGAAAAGTTACGCTTTAATTGACACTGGAGAATAAACGTTCTAACGTTTGTGGAAGGCATTTGGTTCAAAGACAAGTACGTCACGTCCGCATTCACACTGGCGAACGACCTTATGACCTTTTTTTCTTCTAACGGGCTTGAGGGACTTGTACGAGCACATATCAACGAATAGCCTCAAAAACGTAATGTGTGTGGGAAGTCATGCTCCAATTCGTACTGGACAATAAAGCTTCAAATGTAACTTTTGTGAGTAGGTAATCACTTCAAAAGCCAAACTATAAATTCACATATGGGTTCACATGTGAGAACGACCTTATCGAATCAAGTTCTCTGGAAAATCGTTGCACATAGTTGCCAAATAAAAAATTATTGAACCAAGCGTTTTTAGGTATTGGATTTTATTATGGATAGAATTGAGTTTAAAGATTTTTATGCTTCAAAAAGTCACCAATTGCGGCGAATGGAAATGAAAAGAGAACGTTTCAAACAAAGTGTAAAGAGTAATACAGATTTACTTTGGTGCAGTCTTAAACGTCATTGTGAGCTCATGCCGTTAAAATTTGAAAAAACTCCCTGGCAGTTGAGGTTGTATTTAAGTGGTCGAAAAAACAGAAGCAGAAAAATATTCTTCCACTTACAAATTTTTCAGATTAAGTCTTCTGTTCCCATTTCCCAAAATTTCTTCCCGCTTGAGAGTTCCAATTTGCAAATATTCCTACAGCTCAAAATATTTCGTTAAAGTTCTCAAATTTTCTTTCCGGTCCGGAGTATAATTTTAATTTCTCAAAATTTCTTGCCATTTAATAACGGGTTAAGTATAAATGTTAAACAGGATGTTTACTAGAAATTCCCGCAGAAAATACAGGGAACATGGGTTTGTAGAAATCCTCGTAACTTTGTGAGAAATTAATTATATTAGAATCTATCGCTATTCATATTACGTGTAAAACCTTGAAAACTTATACAAATTCATGAATTATCATAACAAATCAAATACTCTCATATCGATTTACTTGCTTTTTAACTTTTTTCGATAATTATCATCTTTCTGATTCTGCAGGTAATCATTCGCTCTCCCGAACCATGAAAAGATTAACTACCAAACGGCATAGTCAACATTGAAATTTAGAAGGGGTATAAGTAATAACGCAATTGTTCCTTGGTTAGTTCCAAGTTATTAGCCATACGATATATTACTAAACTGTTCAAAATGTTATATAGTAACCATATTCCAAACGAAATTTTTTTCATTTGATGGAGGCACTTTTATTATGATATAACTCTTTAAAAGTTTCAATAAAATTTTGACTTTGTAAAAACGGGTTTTTATTTATGAATATTTTCCTCAATTTTGTAATTTTCTATTTTAAAAGGATTCCTGTTTCTAACGTTTTTCGTGATTTAAGCGTACGCGGGTTTGTTAGAAAATTTAGCGTAGATTTCTTATTTGTATCTACACGTTTATACTTGTCCCTTTCTACTATGAACTTACAAATCAGCACGTCATGTGCAAATTTTTCCCTTCAAATAAATCCAATAACCATTGGACCATAACATGTCAATTGCGCTCATGCGTCATAAAAAAAAGTAATGAAATTCGTTGATTCAATAATAGATCTAAGTTCATTTTTCGTCTGCAATCGTCGGTTTACTTCTAGCGGTCAATGTCGATGGTATGCAAGCTTCTATTTGTAACACAAAGAAACTGATACCCAAGGAAAATCAATACCTTTATTTTAATACCATGTGGTTCAAGAAATCTAGTAAATATCCTTTCCGTGCACAAATATATCCCAAAACTTAAGCTTGTGCAAACCTATAAATGTTACTGATACCTTTTCTAGCCGGTTTTAAACAAAGGAATTTAAGTACATATGTTTCCGTTTGTAAAATATGTACCAAGTCAAGACAAGATGCTTCTTGGTAATATTTACTATAAGCCCAGTTTGTACCGCAAGCAAACGAATTGCTCAAGTCTGGTAGTTCTTGGCACGCATGCACAGTAAAATTGGTGTGTGGTTTGCACGGCGATATAGCTTTCAGACATTATGTCTGCTTGACTTTCCTTGTTGCACAAAGGATACACAGAAATTAGTTCTTCAACGAATGTGTCTTTGAGGTACTTTTTCATGGCCCTGAAATGATGTGTAAAAACAGAAAATTCGTTCCAAATTCAGGACCAAACATCAATAGCTCGACCAAACTCAAACATAACTACGGTAGCAATGTAATGCAAACTGAAGCATAGTAACAAACTATAATGGGAGAGTAGCCCTGGGAAATTATGGAGTAAGCCCACTTAATTATCGACATGATATTATGAATACCTACGCATGCTTGTAAATAATAGGAGCTGCCATATAATTGTCTTCTGTTATCAATTCCGCAATAAAGGTAGAATGCTTGGTAATAAAATTTTATTGCATATCAAGTTTTTCCATGAGGGTTTATACATTTCTAATGTTTTCATTCATTCATTCATTAGTTTTAATTATCAGATCAATTAACAAATGTCGCCAATGTGGATCATCAAGAGGAAATAAAACTGTTTTTGTTGGCGTAGTTGTTTACAAACTGAGATATAGATATTTGCAACAAAGTAAATATGAATGAACAAATGAAATGAAAACTAATGAAGTTGATGAATATCACTGAGGATTTTAAATTATGAGAAAAAATGAGTTGAGCAGGTCAAGTCAACATGTGTTTTTGAAAGAAATTACACCTGTAGGCACGTCCGTGGGATTGGTCTCGTACATTACGTTATTGATTGCGTTTTAAAAAGAAAATTTGTTTACTTTGAAGAATTCGTTGGGAAAAAATGACTTCTCAATCAATTTATCTCAACATCTTAATTCTTGGCTGATTGAAAAGAATACATAAGTGAATGATGATCAGCAGCAATAGCTGTCAGGAATGGTTTCCGCCGTCATCCCAAATGACAGACGTGGGCATAGGTCAATGGCCAATCAAGAGCAATTTCTTTGTTGATGTGAAACATGCCCTGAAAAGGGCTTTATGGGAAAGACCAAAATTGTTCAAATGGGATTTTTTTTAGAGTCTTAGTGTTCCCCTTTTCCTTCCGTCTTTTAAAAAGGTGGTCACCATCTGGATTTTAAGCACTTTTTGGCTGTATAATTTGAACTAAAATGGTTGAGTTAGGTTTTGATGCAGAGAATCAACAAGTTCAGTTTGCCATACCAACAAATAAAAATACCGAAAAGGTTCAATTAGCAGTCGTAGACTGCTGACCAAACATACAGGTGAAATTTTTGGGGATGCCAGTATAATACTTCCTCCGCCTGATAAGTGTTATGACAAAATTTTGCAGGTTGCTGATAAATTGGACGAGACGTGATACAGCATTATATAAACAGAATTACTAAATTCATTGAGATCAGATCCCATTTGATTTTATATACTTGAATGTAGAAATGGTAATTAATTTAATTAATACTTATGTAGCTTCTACAAGAATAAATACAAAACCGTATTAGCTTGTTTTCAGCGGATTCATGTTTAAATTAATGTGCTTAGCATTCCAGTGAAACCGCGATTATTTAGCAGTCTTCCGATTTATTTTAGTAATCTTTGTATATAAAACATTGTTAACGGTTTACTTCCAACATTAGTTTTGGACAAAGTTTTTGCATTGCTAGTCCAAGATTTTTTAAATCATTCAAATGGCATAGGTTCAACAAATCGTCCTAATTTCCTTACTTAAGATAGAATCAGAAACTTCTTTTACACCCTTTATGAGGCAGAACCTTAAGATATATAAGCGACCTAGATGATCCAAAAATTTCCGACAACGGATGCAGTACAATCAATTTATATTCTAAAAATTCATGAATTAAGTAGTTTCTGTACTCCTTGGGAAATATACTGTGGTCTGGCTTCCAAGCGATAGAAAATCCAAATCTTTTTTGCATTACTATCGCCAATTAATGCTCTTTTAGGTGTGCCATTGCATCCTTTGATAAATGCTTTAACTTTATGCTAACCCATTTGTAATCCCACCCCTTTATTTGAGGTTTTCTGAGTAATATTTGAGATGTCACATGTATTTCCAATATTCAAAAAACAAATTTTGAAATAAAATACTGAAACAGTAAATCTCTGAAATGGTTACGAAATGAGTTTATGGTTTCCTTGAATAAAATTGCAATTTAGGAAATGGGAAGCAAATGTAGGAATGGAAGCAAATTCGGGAAAAGGGATGCAAATTTGGGAATTAAAAAGAAAATTTGGGAAATGGGTAGCAAATTTGGAAAATAGGAAGTAAACTTTGGGAAAGGTGGAAGAAAGTTTTGGGAATGGGGAAGAAAGTTTTGGGTAACGGGAAGCAAAATTTTGAACCGGGACGGCAAATTTTGGACCGGGAAGAAACGTTTTGGACAGGGAAGGTAAATTTTACACCGGGAAGAAACATTTTGGACCGGGAAGGTTAATGTTGCACCGGAAAGAAACATTTTGGACCGGGAAGGTAAATTTTGCACCGGGAAGGTAAATTTTGCACCGGGAAGAAACATTTTGGACCGGGAATGTAAATTTTGGACCGGGAAGTATAATTTTGGACCAGGAAGAAAACCTTGGACCGGGAAGAAAAATTTTGGACCGGGAAGAAAAAATTTGGACCGGGAAGAAAAATTCAATATTTTTCCTTTTGATTTATTATCCCTCAATTATATTCCGGTGAGCCCCCAACCCCAAAATAGAATATTCTGCAGGCCTGCCTGCACGTCTCGTCCAATTTATCAGCAACCTGCAAAATTTTGTCATAACACTTATCAGGCGGAGGAAGTAGGCCACATTTACTTGGCATCCCCAAAAATTTCCACCTGTGTTTGTGAATTTAGTCAGCAATTATTTTTACGACTGCTAATTGAACCTTTTCGGTATTTTTATTTGTGGTATGGCAAACTGAACTTGTTGATTCTCTGCATCAAAACCTAACTCAACCATTTTAGTTCAAATTATACAGCCAAAAAGTGCTTAAAATCCAGATGGTGACCACCTTTTTAAAAGACGGAAGGAAAAGGGGAACACTAAGACTCTAAAAAAAATCCCATTTGAAACAATTTTGGTCTTTCCCATAAACCCTTTTCAGGGCATGTTTCACATCAACAAAGAAATTGCTCTTGATTGGCCATTGACCTATGCCCACGTCTGTCATTTGGGATGACGGCGGAAACCATTCCTGACAGCTATTGCTGCTGATCATCATTCACTTATGTATTCTTTTCAATCAGCCAAGAATTAAGATGTTGAGATAAATTGATTGAGAAGTCATTTTTTCCAACGAATTCTTCAAGTAAACAAATTTTCTTTTTAAAAACGCAATTAATAACGTAATGTACGAGACCAATCCCACGGACGTGCCTACAGGTTTAATTTCTTTCAAAACACGATGTTACTTGACCTGCTCAACTCATTTTTTCTCATAATTTAAAATCCTCAGTGATATTCATCAACTTCATTAGTTTTCATTTGTCGCATACTTTGTTGCAAATATCTATATCTCAGTTTGTAAACAACTACGCCAACAAAAACAGTTTTATTTCCTCTTGATGATCCACATTGGCGACATTTGTTAATTGATCTGATAATTAAAACTAATGAATGAATGAATGAAAACATTAGAAATGTATAAACCCTCATGGAAAAACTTGATATGCAATAAAATTTTATTACCAAGCATTCTACCTTTATTGCGGAATTGATAACAGAAGACAATTATATGGCAGCTCCTATTATTTACAACCATGCGTGGGTATCCATATCATGTCGATAATTAAGTGGGCTTACTCTCTACGCATAAAGGACCCATCGCTTGCTAACATGCAGATGAATTCCATCCTAAATTGTTCAAGAGGTAGTATAGTCGTAATAAAGACTATCTCTTGGCTTAAAGGACCGATCGCTCACTAACATGCAACTAATTTCCGTCCTAAATTGTTCAGCAGGTAGTACAGTCCTAATTTAGAATATCTCTAGGCATAAAGGACCGATCGCTCACTAACATGCAGCTGAATTTCAACCTAAATTATTCAGCAGGTAGTACTGTCCTAATTTAGAATATCTCTAGGCATAAAGGACCGATCGCTCACTAACATGCAGCTGACTTCCATCCTAAATTGTTCAGCAGGTAGTATAGTCTTAATTTAGACTATCTATAGGCTTAAAGGACCGATCCCTCACTAACATGCAACTAATTTCCGTCCTAAATTGTTCAGCAGGTAGTGCAGTCCTAATTTAGAATATCTCTAGGCATAAAGAACCGATCCCTTACTAACATGCAGCTGAATTCCATCCTAAATTATTCAGCAGGTAGTACAGTCCTAATTTAGACTATCTATAGGCACAAAGGACCGATCCCTCACTAACATGCAACTAATTTCCGCTCTTAATTGTTCAGCAGGTAGTATAGTCTTAATTTAGACTATCTCTAGGCTTAAAGGACCGATCCCTCACTAACATGCAACTGAATTCCATCCTAAATTGTTCAGCAGGTAGTCCAGTCTTAATTTAGACTATCTCTAGGCACAAAGGACCGATCGCTCACTAACATGCAGCTGAATTCCATCCTAAATTGTTCAGCAGGTAGTATAGTCTTAATTTAGACTATCTCTAGCTTAAAGACCGATCGCTCACTAACATGCAGCTGAATTCCATCCTAATTGTTCAGCAGGTAGTAGTCTTAATTTAGACTATCTCTAGGCACAAAGGACCGATCGCTCACTAACATGCAGCTGAATTCCATCCTAAATTGTTCAGCAGGTAGTATAGTCTTAATTTAGACTATCTCTAGGCTTAAAGGACCGATCGCTCACTAAGATGCAGCTGAATTCCATCCTAAATTGTTCAGCAGGTAGTATAGTCTTAATTTAGAATATCTCTAGGCATAAAGGACCGATCGCTCACTAACATGCAGCTGAATTCCATCCTAAATTGTTCAGCAGTAGTATAGTCTTATTTAGACTATCTCTAGCACAAAGGACCGATCCCTCACTAACATGCAACTGAATTCCATCCTAAATTGTTCAGCAGGTAGTCTAGTCTTAATTTAGACTATCTCTAGGCATAAAGGACGATCGCCCTCACTAAACATGCAACTAATTTCCGTCCTAAATTGGTTCAGCAGGTAGTATAGTCT
>LJIJ01005559.1:0-11530 GCA_001718145.1 Orchesella cincta
GACATGATTTACCCGACAAAGATAACCTGAGTCACCTTTGTCTCTCCACATACCATTGTGCGATAAACCGGTGCATGGTGGTCAGCGCGGACGCTCTGACCTGGATCGTAATCGGTAGACTCCCATGATGGCCTCAAGTGCCCTCGAGGGAGTCGACCGCATTGCACCGGTTATTTGGAGAAGTGCCATTCTTTGCACTTTCTCTAAGTACTTAACGTTGGACTGTCTATCCACTGCCGATACCCACGCAACTGACCCATATATGTCAGTGCCGGTCTGACGACAGCAGTGTAGAGCCATTTCATTAGCTGTGGCGAAATTCCCCATTTAGAGGAAACCGCCCTTTTACACTGCGCGAGTGCGGCGCAGAGTCTCCTCGAGCGACCCTCACAATGTGGTCCCCACGTTAGTTTACTATCTAACGTGATCCCGAGGTACCTGACTTGCTTGGTGAAGGGTATGTCAGCACCCCCATATCGTAGACGTGGCGAACAACCAAGATTCCGCCTTAGGGTGAAAATCACAGCTTCAGTTTTCGCCGCATTAACTGACAGCTGTACTTCCTCACACCATTTCCTTACCAGGTTCAAGGCCTTTTGGAGGGCATTTAGGACCTCAGCGAGAGATTTCCCCGCTGAAGAAGCCCAATGTCATCCGCAAAACCCTGTGAGGTGGCGCTGGGCGCCTTACTGTGCAAAGTGACCAGTAACTCGTCCACTACGCAGTCCCAAAGGAAAGGAGAGAGGACACCGCCTTGTGGACACCCTGCACCAACTGCTATTTCCGTAGTTTGTCCGTTGACTGTTGAAACAGCCTTCCTGCCTGTCAGCATAGAGCAAATCCACCTGACAAATACTGGCTTCACGCCGACTCTAGTGAGAGCCCTGTGAATAACCTGGTACGGCACCTTGTTAAAGGCGCCCTCGATGTCGAGAAAAACTCCTACGGCGAATTCTCCGCATGCAAGAGCCTCCTCGATTTCCCTCACCAATCGATGCAGAGCAGCATCTGTCGACGCGCCCCGCAGATAAGCGAATTGTTGTTCCTTTTCAGCATATCTACCGTGGCTGGTGTTTTGATTTCCCAATCCACCAGCCTTTCCAAAATCTTCAATAAGAACGAAGTCAAGGAAATGGGTCTCCATGACGACGCCTTACTGTAACTTTCCTTACCGGGCTTCGGTAAGAATACTACTCGTGCCTGCTTCCACTGTGATGGTGTGTATCCAAGGATTAAACATGCTGGAAAATGTGGAGAAAGCAGTAGTACCAATATATCTCCGCCATTTTTCAAAAGGCAGGGAAGATATCATCGGTACCGGGAGCTCTGAACGAGCTAAACGTGGCTATTGCAGCCTTTACTTTGTATGCTGTGACCACCTCACCTGAGAGTGGCCAAGGTCGTGCTGGTTTACGGCTTGATGTTCGGCACCGCCATGACTACCGTTGCACTCCTTAAAGTGGGTGGATAACAGTTCCTTCACCGTTTCCTCAGATCCTGAAGTGGTTCCAGTGGATGTTTCCAATGGTCCCAACTTCACTACTGAATCATTCTGCAGAATCTTGTAGAGTCTCGATGCTTCAGGCATGGACTCCACGTCCGTACAGAATGACCACCATGACTTACGACTGGCTTTGCGGATGCGCTGGTAGTATGCGTTCCTTGCTCGTAAATGCTTTCCAACTTTCGTCAGTACCCAGGAATTTGTGGCATCTTTCTAGGTGCCTCACTTCTTTCCTTTCCTGTGCCATGCAAGGCTTCCACCAGGGTGACGGTATGGTCTGGTCTGATCTTAGTAAGCGGACAGCTGGCATGAAAGCTCTCGCTAATGGCCTGCGTTAGATCTCCAACGCGTCGCTCCAGATCCTCTGTGCTGCTAATCGTCCCAATTGTCATTTCTTCCAATTTGGGTTCAAGCAAATCCTTGTACTTAGCAAAGTCGGTCCTCCTTCTGTTGCGAACAAAGATTGGAGCAACTTTGCCTGCCACACTGAAAGTGATCAACCGGTGATCTGAGAACGCGTAGTCATCCTCTACCTTCCAGTGAGAAATACGATTTAGTACGCCTGTTGTGGCAAAGCTGATGTCCAACACCTCCTCTCTCGCACGGGTGATGAACGTCGGCTTGTTGCGTTGGTTTACTACATGCAGGTCCGTTGTTGCGATGTAGTCTGCAAGCTGATCTCCTCTGGTATTGCAGTCACTGCTTCCCCACATCAGATGATGTGAGTTAGCGTCAGTCCCAATTACCAATTGGAGTCCTTTACTTTCGCAGTAATCCACCAGCGTACGGACCGTAGCCGATGGATGTATACCGGAATCGTGTGGCATATATACCGAAGCAAAATACAATGCCGATACTATTAACGTTGACTTGCGCAGCTGCTACGTCTCTGTCACTGAGATTAGTCAGTGGCCACGCGTTCAAATCCTTTGATAGTACAATGGCTGCTCTTGGTGGCAACAACTCAGACCCCACACTCACTAGAGTGTTGCCTTTGCTGCAGCCTCTTACTTTACCTTTTACCACATGGGGCTCCTGTAGGAGCGCGATGTAGCTACTTTTACCACCCTCCCTCAGGCATTCAGAGAGGTTAGTCACGGCTGCTTTGCAACGATGGAGATTTAACTGGTAACATCTAATTGCGGCCATGACGGTGATAGAGCAATTTTCTGTGGCGTTTGTTAGGATCGCCGTACTTGGTGTACCTACGAGCGGTACTGTGACACTGTCGGTACATTACAGATATATAAGGTAATATCTGCATGAAAATACCTACTGGTGCCTGGGTTTTACTCTCCCACTTTGTGAAGGGACGGCCGAAGCCTAGTGTGTATGCCCGGAGGTGGATTTGGAGGTGATGTCGGCTTCAACGGCTCTTGGGCTGGTGATTGTGGTTCACTCATAATGGCTCCGTCAGTTTCCTACCAAAGAAAGCTACGAAAATAAATGAAAACTTGCTAAATTTCCATCACAAAATTATTATGGTACGAAGGCAGTTGCAGGAATGAAGACACTATGCATAGTTGTTATCGTTGCCTTATTTTATTCCCTTCAAATAGTTACCAGTGTTTGTAATGAAGTAATTGATAAGAATGCACAGGTTTTGTTGGGATGGAGCTAGTGATTTGACGTACTAAAAATGACGTAACTGAATTATAATTCAAAGGAAATTAATACTAAGCACAATATCTTTAATTAGAACAACGAAATCCCCTTATTAAATCTCTCAAAACAAGAAATAAAACTAAACTAGTGATCATGTTATGCTTATCTTTTGATATACTCCGGATTTTTGCAACAGAACTAATTTCATTGTGAAAAGACCAAAACAAAATTTAAGTCACGTGGTTATACAAAATTCCATCAAGAAATCAGCAATCAACATATAGCTACCAACGTGTGTAAATTTTCAATCGACGCCCAAAAAAATTATGTAAATTCCTACAACTTAATTATTATAACTAAAAGTATACTCCTAATATCAATCAGAATCGGAATCAGATTCAAACTGTCCGTTTCCCTTCCATTCTTCCCACCAGTAGTCTTCCAAAGATTCATGGGAAGTCTTCAATCTCTGAGAATCAGAAGATGCCTCATCCTCCTCTGCATTTTCCCTCAAATGGAGGCCGTCCTCTTCCTCCAAAGTTCCCTCGTTCTTAGCCGGCTGCTTCTGAAAAAAATAAAGAATTAAATACATATCAAAACGTTATATTTCTTTTCTTTACTCTAAAATTTCGCTTTAAATTCATTACCTGAGCTTTCCACCACGTGTCCAATGCCTTTGTTGTATTTGGTTTCGGAAGTCGGTCTGGATGACAACGTCCATGTCCAACTCCCTGGTGTCGGCTGGGTGCTCGCTGGAGACGTTCGGTATCCCGGCGTCGTTTGGCCAAAGCCCAGTTGATACCTCCGGGTGGGAAACGGTGAGCTGTCTCACTATCGCTTTCGCTAGAAGAAGTGGGAACCATTTTTGGCTTCTCTTCCCATGCACCCCGAGTTTGCTGTTCTTTTGAAACCACAAAGTCCGCTGGGTCCTGCGACTGGCTCGGCATACCTGATGGGCACATGCGGCATTGGTGATGAGTCGCTGTCGCTTGAGCTGGATCCATCAATTTGCTCCATCCTACTTCGGTCTTCCTTCTTCGGCCCGTCATCTTTGATAAAACAAACAAAGTTAAAATTTCTTACCTGTAGGGATAATCTTTGGGAACAATAATAGTAATATACTCTTACGTTTGCAAAAATCAATGAAAACTTCGGACAGCAGACTTTTCGGGAACTTTCACTCCGACACGGGAACTTTCCTCCGAAACTTTGGAAATATCAGGAAACTAAGTTCTCAGAAACTTGTAAGAGACTAATTGCACAGTAAAATGAAACTGCAACCAAGAAGCACAGCGAACGAATGAAAGGTTGGGCCAAGCCGAGTCCCTATTTATACCTACTTTCTGACCTTGAACTTTTAGAATTGTCAATGGTCTCGAGTGCATTAGATAAAATGTTTTGCATTAGGAGCAGAGACGAAACTCAATGGAAGTTAGCGACTCACACGAAAAGAGAAGATTATGCAGATTGATACCTAATCATTTTTACGTTAATTCTAGAAACCATTTCGATGACCTGACTTGACATTTTTCTGTCCTTGAACCAATAGATTTATGAAAATAAAGTGTATAGACACGGTTAGTGATATTGTTCACGAAGATAAATTCAACGTTCATCACATTTTTGTAGTTTAGCATGCTAATAAGTCATTGTGTAATTTAAATTGCTAACTACAAGTAGGAATCAATGAAGAATGCCAGAAATGATCTCGAGTTTATTTGATATGCTATATATTAACACTACAATTTGAATTGGAATGAGAAAATGTTAAAATGTTAAAATCAGATGGAGAAAAATCACACATTTTTTTCAACAAAAATTTTGAATGCAAAATTAGGCAGGAAAGGTTGAGTGTGGTCAAGGTGCTGGATTCCCCCATTGCTGGACAAACTGATCGCGCTCCGACGGCTCTTGAAACTCGAAAGATTCCCAAACCACAATGAAAACTGCAGCTATCAGGAAAAAGCATGTGGAACTCGCAACTGCAGCGATGATATAGTTCCTATTTGAGTTTTGGGCACTGTTTCCAGTAACTGCAGAAGCTGGGGCTGCAACTAAAGAGTTTCCATACTGGGAAGGAAGAGAACTAAGGCTACATCCCCCAGTTTACGATGCAACAACTGGAGAAAACCCGGGTTGAGATTGGCTCGTCTGCGTTGGATAACTCATGATTCATTGGGACATCGGATTGCCGTTATTATGGACAAGCTACAATGAGGTTCCTTTCACGAACGTTTGAAAGTGTTGAAAAATTCAAAAAAATATTGCGTATTAATTTTTATTATTTAGTTGTGATGGAGGTGACCAAGTCGAACGAGAACAAATACAAACGAGAATGCCACTAATGACTAGTATGATTTTTTAATAATTTTTCCCTTATAATAATTTTACCACTTTAAAATAAATCTACGTTAAAAATGAATGAAAAACGCACCGAAATTCATCAAAACATTATTGATCCCAGTTTATTAGATGTAGCATGAAAGAATATACATGAAAAAGAGAATTATATTAAATCCGAAGGAGAATAACCACCCAGGTTGCCAACAGGAAGTTTTAACAGGTGAATGACATCATGTAGGACGTATTATTCGGTGACAGACTCATAGTCATCCAAAATGGAGGACCGCACTTTGCTCTCGGGAACGATGTTGTTGATGCAAATCGTCAAGCTTATCCTTCTCAGATTTGAATATGAAGAAGGGAACAAGTAAGAAGATCACAAGGAGGATGACAATTATCAGGCAACAGCAGATTCCAGCCACAACTGCAATGATGATATAGTTCCGGTTAGGGTTTGCAGCACGGTTCGGAGTAAATCCTGGAGCAAATTCGGCCGGAGCAGCGGCATACTGGGTTGGGCCGAATCCACCGGTTTGAGGAACAGCTGGAGAATACACACCGGGTTGTTGAAATGGGCTTGGCTGCGCTGGGTAGTTTGGTTGAGTGGGATAACTCATGGTGAGACAGAAATGGAACCCCCTGGAAGAAAAAAATGATGGAAAGAAGAATGGGGAAAAATTAAGATGGAAAATGACTTTTTAATTGATGAAAGAATGTACCTCTTTTGTAACAGCAGGAAAAAACGACGACACAGCTGGCTTTCAAACTTGGATCCGAATTGAAATGGTTGATATAATGGGACACTGACGTACTTTTAAAAATTTGTCTTTCTCGAGAGCTTTTATGAATTTGAGGTTTGATTGGTTTTTATTCGAGAAATTTTCAAATAAAAAAGTTAAAAAACATGTTTCTCAATTTGTTGCGATGGTGATGATGATGAATTGGTTCGTGGACGATTGGAAAAACCCGAGTGTCATGGGAAGAGTACTCTAATTGGATGAAATTAGCAAAAAAATGTCAATGAAAAGCAATTGGAAAACCATTTTCCGCTATCATCATGCGCTAGCAGACGAATCTTCGAGTATGAACGCTTTCATTGAGGGGCTAGGAGGCACTTCTTTGTCTGCTTTAGACTAGCAGTCATCATGTCCTGTTTATCGGCTGCTATTTCAAAAAACGTATTGAAAAAACGAAAAGCAGGATTGTGGAGAAAATCATTGACAGAATCTGTAGCAATTTTGACAATTCTTCCTCACAAACAAGAGGCAAACAAACTTGGAAACAATTTGTCAGTTTAATCAATTTTTGTATATTTTACAACTCTCCAATTTGAATGTTCTATTTTCCAGAAGCGGTGCAGTATTTCAACTTCCAACCAAAGTAGATTTAAACCCTTTAGAGAGACTCATGAAGGTCGAGAAACTACTCAAAAACGCCAGAACCTCAGCCCTCTCGGCGGTGTACAACTTCACCATGAAAATATTTGGTTCTCACTTTGCCCCAGTGACTGCCTTATTCAGTCTACTTTCCCTTGGGATTCACTAATTTTCCTGGACCTTCGGAAGGTCTCAGAAGAAATAGCAGCGGAAGAACACGACATGAGAACACTTGTTAAGCTCACTCCCAGTCGGGTTTTATTAATCCGAAGGGATTCCAATGTAATCTGTTTCGCTCTGCAGATAAATTCTCTAGTTTTCGTTTCATTGAGAGGTACATGTCAAGGCGTTGTTGCAGTAAATGCCAAAGAGAAAAACTGGGAAACTTCATAAAAACCCTGGAAAGAAAGTGTAACATTGCTCAAAATCTTTCCAACTGTGCTTCTTGGTGCTGCCCTTTTTTTGAAAGAGAAATGAGAAAGACATACATTTTCTTCCAGTCCTTCATCAGTTTTCCCCTCGATGGTTTTGGGTTTGAGGTGGTTTTCAAGGCGGAAGAAGTGGTCGTTCTTCCAAAACAAAAAGCCCATCCAGGACTCGACATACTGACAAAGTTCCGGTAATGTTGAGTCTTTTCCAAACCATGTTTATTTTATTGACTCCTCAACACTTTCAAATGGAACGGGACGATCAACCACCACCGACACTACGAGAGTGGCTCTTGGTGGACATTTGATGGAGGCTGGGAGGAATTCTCCAGCAAAATAGTTTCCAAGAGGAGTCACAGGGTTACCAAGCGTGTGAGAGTTGAAGTGCTTTGCACAGAGAACCACAAAGAAGCGGTAGACATAGATGGGAAGGCTCAGAATCAAGAATATAACAAGTAGTAACATACAGCTGAATCCGAATAGAATTATGCCTATTTCTCTGAGCAAAATCCAAACTAGATTCATTGTTCAACCGTTCTCCATGGCTTTATGCGCAGATGATGAATACAAATCCACAAACAGTCAAAGTCGATGAAAGACTGGATAATATATGCGTTTTGTGTTAGTAGAAATAATCACTATTACAATCACTCGTAAAAATACCTCTGGAATGGTAAAATGTTCTATTTATAATGTAAAATGCGAGACCTCTCCGTGCCATAGTTTTTCACTACATTCTTCTGCGTTGCAAAGGTTATAAATGAAGAATTGAAAGAAACTATAATATACACCATTTCGTTTTATTCATCTTTCATCAGCAAATCGAACAATAGTTTTACAGTAGAAAAATTGAGAGTAGAAAATCTAAAAAGGATACACCAACTACAATTTTACGCTTATCCAAGCCTCAATTTTCATAATAGCAACATTAATCTTAAATAAAAGGCAGAAAACAACCATCAACCACAAAATAACCTAACTAGATAACTCTTTACCAGAAATGTACATTAAAAACAATCAAAAATTGAACATTATTCACAAACAAAACAAGTTACACATATTATTTCAGAAAGGAAAATCTTCTACAATCACATTTTTTCCTTCTTCACCCCAATCTCTACGTTTCAGTCCGTATCGCTTCCGAAGCCTCTTCCTACCCCTCGTCCTCTTCCACGACCAGCTTGCTGAGTTGGTTGATTGAAGCCCCTTCCAAACCCCCTTCCACGACCGGTAGGCCCTCTTCGTTCCCTTGGCCTCTCAAACCATAATAAAGCCTCTCTCAAGCTTCTCAAATCCTCGGAATCAGTACTTTCAGCGGCGTCAGTTGAGGGACAATAGTGATCCAATTCCACGCCCTCAGAGATGCTAGCCAAAGATGGATGGCGCCTCATGACAGTCCGATAGACACTGGGATCAAACGCTTGCATCCCATGCTCAGTGTTCCTTTTCACTTTCTCCACAATTTGTCCTGCTAAATCATCTGCATTCAAAGCACGTCCATATGCGCCGGGCATAGAACCTCCAGAAGTGGAAGCTGCCGGAGTGTCATCTCCCCAGTCGTCAGTAGCGAATTTGATGAGTGAGCGCATTTTCACGGTGGCCATCTTCTCGCTGTACATTTGCAAATAGGTGAAGACGGTGTACTGGTCATCGCAGAGCTCCTTGTGAGCCTCCATCTCAGCGAGCGGGATGTGGTGTTTCCAGTTGTAGGGGCAGATTCCGATGTCCATTTCCTCCTTATTTTGTTGCTTCATTTTCATGTAGACGTTGCGGCAGTTTATCAGATGAGAGAATTGACGTCCGCTTCGCCTGTGATGATTGAAATTTGTTAAAAATTGAGTTTTAGAGTTTCATTTTTAATCAGTGATATTATAAAGGAGGGAGATGGTTTAAAAACTTACAAAACTCGATGATTCGTATCGTAAGGGCAAACGAGCCATTTTTCATCGTCCATTATCATCCCTTGAAAGTTCTTTGGAGCGTTTTCCCCACGGTAATCCTCAGGGTTCACGTTGTACGTTAATGGGACCCGGAATTCCATTTTTAGTTTGGTAGATATCCCCTAAAATTATAAAAATAAATTAAAAAACTGAAGTTTATTTAATTCAGCACTGAAAAATTTTACTGGGATAACTAATTTCCTACCACGTGTTAATAATCCAACAAGCAGAGTTGCCTTCTCCTTGAAATCAAGATTAAAATTAAGTAGTTTTCCTAAACTTTCAACAATCTTGAGGAGTTTAGAAAATCCAATTATAAATTTAAATTTATTGGAAACTTACCACAAACTCGTATATCAAAATAAGAAGTGATTTTTGTTTCACAACCTTCTGGTCTGCTCCTCGATGAATGAATGAGCTGAAGCTTGAAGAAGCTTTGAGATAAATGAACGAAAAATGTAGCGAGTTGGTTGCTGGCTAAGTCTACGTTTGCATGCGAGATATTTGCATGTTATACAGCATAATGTTTGTGTATTATCCCCAAAACGTGATGATTCTGCGAAATTTAAGACTACTGTGTTGGGAATGGGAGGAGCTTGCAAGTACCCAGGATAAATTGTTTCTAATGACTGACTTTACTTTCGAAATTCCACTAATTGATTGCGTTCATTCGTTCTTATGCAAATAGATGGCTTGAATTGAAAAAGACAATAAAGCCAAGAAAGCAAGCAGCGGTATCTGCATAAAATTTGTATAAGAATCCTCCACACCGTGAAGGTATAATTCGTTCAGTATGCACACGAAGAGAAAGAAAATGCAATTAATAACGTAAAAAAACTGGTCAACTTCGTTATATTAACGTTGCATGGTTCTTAACAGTTTGAGAATAGAATGTTCAACATGTACGCGATGTACAACTGCCGACCTCTTGAACTGGAGTCTTGTCTTGACCTTGTGCCCTTGACTCAGAATGAAAATCATTCGGATCCTGGACATTCCCAAATTCTACTACAAACCAGTTTGATTTTATTTTCCAAAGGGACTTTCATGTAACATCGTATAATGAGGGAAAATATCAGACAGTTAACTAACAGTGTCATCAATGAAATGCAATGGGTAGGCAATGTTCTGATGAGGTATATTATGCAACCTACATAGCGTCATGCCCACTCATCGAGAGGTAGCTAATGGAAGCGTGAATGATTATTATGTTTACTGCATGTTAGCAGGCTTATACCCGATGACCTTTACTTCCACAAGCTAGGTTAACTATGATTAGTTGGTTGGTCACTGTTGAACAAAGGATAATACGGTTGACTGCGTCTCCGCAGACTTCAGGTTGCCAGGTTGTTTAGCACGATAGTTAATAGCGTCACAAGCACGTAATTCGGAATGAGATGAGAGAGTAAATAACTACAGCGCAAGCGTGGTTATGATTAATTTAAATAACTAATAAAGCTCTACTTTATTACACACTACTGCTCCTCTCATATATATCTTCCCGTCCGACGGGAACTCAAAATATAAATAATTTTAAGAAACTATGAAATGTTTGTTTTACAAGCTGCACAAGCTTTGAGCTGGACAAGTGCTCTAGGCAAAAGTTAGAAACAGAATAACGCTTGTCTCCTCAACTTCCCATATCTTCACTCTCCTCGCAGAATGAACATTCATACTTCATTTCATAAACCATTTTACATACATATTCAAATACCCTTACAATATGTACTTCAAGTCTTCTTGTACCAATCCTCTGGATTGGTATTACCTACCTAAACTCTCCTATATACTACATTGCTCCCTCTAGACCGGCGGTGTAACACGGACTCCTCCACCCGGTTACCTAATAAGCTCCCTCAGCTCTCAAATTAACTTCCGCTGATGTCTATCATAATGTCGTCTAGCATCCATCGCTTTCACTACAGGAAATTTCTCATACAACGCTAACTTTCTCTGTCTAATCTCTCTATTGATTTGAGGGGACCTATCCTCTGCTCTTTTGTATGGGCAATTTCTACCGATATGATCACTCAAATAGCACTTCATGCATTTTCCCTTGAAAGCTAAACGATAAATCTCTTTATCAGAAAGAACCGCAGGTTCTTCTGTCTTTTCCAAATTTTGTTGTACTTGATCCTTCTCAAACTCTGCACTATCTAAATCTTTTTGATCTAAACTTTCTAACAAATCGTTTCCTCCTGCATCAATAACCAGAACATCTTCACCACTACCATGATCAATAACATTATCATTGGACATTTGCATATTCACATTATTATAAATTGTAAATTCCAGATCTGTTGCTATTTGCTCTTGTTGTTTTTGGTTCTCGCT
>LJIJ01005560.1:0-11524 GCA_001718145.1 Orchesella cincta
AGAATAAAGCCCCAAATAATTACTGATTTGTATTACCATTTAAAACAAAATCAAAGTTTTCACTTACTCCTCCATTTAATTTCCCAAGTCTGAAATTTGAGCGCTAACCCATCCCATTTTCTCCTTTGTGAATTCCAATGAGTCGAGCTGATTGTTCTTTGGGATGCCTCATCTCAACAATTTTCTTTTCACTGATCAAACTGCTCCATCACTCAGTTTATCTTTGAACTTTTCGGCAGCCTGAGACTCTACATCCTCAGCTTTTATATCCAATTTAGCGGCTTAATCTTTGACCGAATAAATCCACTCACGGATTACCGCCATTGTCTCTTTAGGTGTTTGCAGTCTTCAATCGTTATAAATAAATTGGAAGACTTTATCATATCCTTAAAGACTGGGCTTCGAGCTGGAACAAAGTCAAATCATTGAATTAACAGGAAAAAGCAAATACAAACTTCATGAAAGGTTAATTAGTTTAACCCTGCCAAGATGCATTTGTGAGCTGAAAGATATCCGTCATTCATCTTTAATGAAATGTCACAAAATGAGTCAGGCTGATCCTGAACGTTTATTAAAAGTCTGATATCCTTCACTAGTTGTTTCATTGCCAAGTTTTCATTTGGCAGCTTCAATTGGCGCAAGCAGAGCTTTCAATTGTCTTGTTCGCTATAATGTGGACAGGAGTTCAGGGAAATTTGGAATCGAGCCTCTGTGGTTAAAACGTCCTCGGATTTGAATTTGAAATCCCAGACAAAGTCCCTCTCGCTACAATCTTTCCCCTGAGTTCTTCGGGGTTTACCGAATCCGATAACAAAAAAAAAAGGTTTTCTGCAATTGAAAATTAGATACAATTTTTTGCGCTAATTATCCTGCTCACGGGATTTCATTTCACAAAAATGTTTACAAAGTTATAGCGTCACCAGCTTTGCCATAGGCATCATGAAAAATAGTGGGCCGATTCATCCACTTCTCAGTTTTACCAGAAACGTGCTCTGGCAGCTTGCTTCTTCTGATCTCCCCCTCAAGTCCTCAACGCCCGACAATAAGGTCATAATAGGTGGTTGAACTGGTTGATGCGCGTTATCACAGTTCGACAGTTGCCAAAATAAAACGTCAAAGAGCATGTTGCTCATTTACTTTTACTGTTGAACCTTTTTGCCATTCGGCAGTGATCAGCCAACTTCAATTGTTTCGGCACTGCATTTTATGCAAAAAACTTACAATCCCTCTATTTCAGCTCGAGCTTTACACCTTGAAACAATAGAAAACATATATATTTATTGGAGCTATTTCTCCTGGCAGTAAGGAAAATAAAACTGTTTTGATGAAGTTTATCTTACCTCTCGTTGAATTTTACTGTCACGCTCCTCTTCTTTTTATGAAACTTCATTGTTCTTATAAGAATTAAAAATTGTTGGAAACAGACCACTGGAGGAAAGAACAAGTTCAGGTCGGGAATCGAGTTTTGCGTGGTTGAGCTAGTTAGGTACACTTGTTGTTTGTCCATCCTTGTTGCTGAATATGCCAACGCGACTTTTCATGCAAGAAGGAAAAATTCAGCAAAAGTATACATAGTTTTATGCAAAAAGTTGGAGTACATAATATACACCTGGTGATAGATACTGTTTATAGGTTAGCAGGTATTACGTTTAATGAGAAGTATGAGAACTGCTACAGTTGGAGAGATTGCGGAAACAGACTTTCCATCGCATATTTCAACTGCATGTATATTCCAAACTAGGAGGATGCGGCATATGCAGAACAAAACTCATGTATACTTTCTCGCTAACTTTTCTCCCTCCCCCCTCTTCATGAAAAGTGCGTTGGCATATTCACAACAAGGGATGGACAAACAACAAGTGTACCTAACTACTCAACCAACGCAAACTCGATCCCGACCTGAACTTTTTCTTTCTCAGTGGTCTGTTTCTAAATTTTTAATTCTTATATAACAATGAGTTCTAAAAAAGAGGAGCGTGACATAAATTCACGAGAGGTAAGATAACATTCATCAAAAACATTTTATTTTCCTTACTTGCCAGGAGGAAATGAGCTCCAATTAAATATATATGTTTTCTATTGTTTCAAGGTGGTACTCGGAGCTGAAATTAAGGAGATTTGTAGTTTTTTGCATAAATGCAGTGCCAAAAACATGAAGTTGCTGATCACTGCCGGAATGGCAAAAGGGTTCAAAGTAAAAGTAAATGACAACATGCTCTTGACGTTTTATTTTGCAACTTCCAACTGTGATACCCCATCAACCAGTTCAACCACCTATTATGACCTTTATTGTGCGGTTGAGGAGCTTGAGGGGGAATCAGAAGAAGCACTGCCAGACACGTTTCTGGTAAAACTGGAGAAGTTGGATGAATGCCCACTATTTTCAATGATGCCTATGGAAAGTGGTGAGTATAACTTTGTAACATTTTTGTGAATGAAAATCACGTGAGCAAGGATAATTACCAAAAATTGTATCTAATTTTCAATTGCAGAAACCTTGTTATTTCGGTAAACCGAAGAACTCAGGGGAAAGATTGTACGAGAGGGACTTGTCTGGATTTCAAATTCAAAATCCGAGGACGTTTTAACCACAGAGGCTCGATTCCAAATTTCCCTGACTCCTGTCCACATTATAGCGAACAAGACAATTGAAGCTCTGCTTGCCCAATTGAAGCTGCCAAATGAAAACTTGGCAATGAAACAACTAGTTGAGGATATCCAGACTTTTAATAAACGTTCAGATCAGCCTGACTCATTTTGTGACATTTCATTAAAGATGAATGACGGATATCTTTCAGCTCACAAATGCATCTTGGCAGGTTAAACTAATTAACCTTTCATGAAGTTTGTATTTGCTTTTTCCTGTTAATTATGATTTGACTTTGTTCCCAGCTCGAAGCCCAGTCTTTAAGGATATGATAAAGTCTTCCAATTATTTATTAACGATTGAAGACTGCAACACTAAAACAATGGCGGTAATCCGTGAGTGGATTTATTCGGTCAAGATTAGCCCTAAAATTGGATATAAAGCTGAGGATGTAGAGTCAGCTGCCGAAAAGTTCAAGATAACTGGAGTGATGGAGCAGTTGATAGTGGAAAAGAAAATTGTTGAGATGAGCACCAAAGAAAATCAGGCTCGACTATTGGAATTCACAAGGAAAAATGGGATGGGTTACGCTCAATTTCAGATTGGGAAATTAATGGAGGAGTAAGTGAAAACTTTGATTTTGTTTTTTAAATGGTAATACAAATCAAGTAATTATTTGCTTTATTCTTTTATAGAAAAGCTGCAAAACCGGAAACTGATAAACATACTGGATCCGCCGCATTTGATGAGCTTTTTAAAGATAATCCAAGTGTTCTCATGCAATTTATGTTGTGGAAGCTATTCGGAAAATAATGAAATACTTCACTTGTAATATTTTGCATCATTAGTATACAACAATAGTTTGGATATTAATGAAAAGGTACCGACAATCCATATACGCTGGTAGCAATATGTATTATTCAATTTTTTTAACAAATAGATTATCAATGATAATCACAATGAAAAAGTTTTTGTATCCATATTTCATAACATTACATAATCCAACTTGTGGTCGTTTGTACACAAAATCTGTTTCAGGATACGATAGCTGGTAGGAGAGTAAGAAATTACGCAACGTTTATTGTTTTTCAACTAAGGTGTTGTGAAATTTTGTAAGCTGATTTTCTACTATGGAAGAAAACTAAACACCATGTAAAAACGCACTTGTAAAACTTAAGTTAAGCTTGCACATGCAATGCAACAAATAGGTTTATCAACAGCTTGCTGTTAACAAGGTTATTCAGTAGCTGTATTTGATACTTGGCGAGTGTGTGTTACTGTTGCCCATGTAAGTATGCCCTGATTTTTATGTATCGCCTTCAAGACTACACTTTCAGTGCAATGCTGTCTCTTATATATTCCGCAATGAAATTTTGTTCTTGTCTGTGTTGACAGAAACCTCAACGACATGCAAGCAATCGATTTTGTCGACATAGAAACTTTATGGGATAGCGTACAATTTCTCCGCTTATAACTGTCACGATCAGTCAGCATCTGAATACGCAAACCAGCAAAAATCATACTCTGCAATTTCAGTTGACTTTCAAGCGCATGAAGTTCTCTTTCAGTTTTTTATCATATTTGTAACTGTACTTTTGTGTGCATACATTTCCTATCATATCGTAACTGCAGTTTTCAGATGGACATGCACTCAAACTTGCATCCTATTTTCCATTTTAAGTAATTCAATATTTCTACTGGAAGAACAAATATGTATTCATGCAAGGCATTCAAGATCATGATGCATTACTATAAAAATCGTTTTCCTCAACTGTTAGCTAAGCCTATATAAATGACATAACTTGTTAATATGTCTACATAGAGCGTAGTTTAAGAATACGTCTCAAATACACGTCAGGATTGCACCAACATTGGTAGAATTACATCAAGCAAATTTTTGAAAAAGAACAGCACTCATTAGCGTTATATCTCGCTATGATCATATTTTCTTTATCAGAGTGTAATTGGGAGATAATCAGGTTTTTGAATATTTTATTCATCTATATTTTCTGTTTGTTTTTATTAATTCTTCATACGTTGATGTACGTTGATGAGAAACACCTAGCAATGTAACATTCAGTAACATTTATATTGTCAACATTTACATTCAACATTACATCAACATTTTCTGATGTAAAAACACGTGGGGAACACCAGCTATGTAAACAAAAGTGCTTACAAACTGACTGCTTTTGAGTTGTGTACTTTTAGGGGAAAGGACCTCGAGTTTAGTGAACTTATTTCACGAACCTTTTTCTAAGGAGATCATTCCTGCCGATTATCAACCGCAGTACTGAGGTACGAAACAGTTTTTTCTACAGAATGGAAATGTCTTGTAACCGGAAAATGGAATTTGGAAACCAATTCTTCATAAATTTCAACTTGCTCAAAAACCAAACTTTGACATTGCCCTACTTTGGTAGCAACAATTTTAAAAAGGTTGGATTCATCTTGTAAATTTGAAGAGTTGGGGGGATGGAATAAACCGGACAATCCGAGATGTAGCGATGTACCTTAAGCGGATGTACTTTGACATAAAAATGTATTATAAGTGAAATCTTCAATAAACTAGCCTTCGAATGAGATATCACTCCCCAAGTGTCTCATTTAAACGTACAAGATCTTTTACCTCTACAGGATATGCCAGGTCAAAAAGGCACCATACATCTTGTATGAGGCGACTGACGTTTCCTCTCAACCAATCACAGAAATACATTTCATTTTGTTAGGTTAGGTAAAGAGGAAACATCGGTAAAAAAATTACCTCATAATGGCGCTCGGTCAAAACATGGGCCGGCCGTTGCGCCTTATATAAGATGTTTAGTGTCTTTTTGACTTTCCATGGCCTCTGTTCAAAAAGTTGAGATTTCAGCTTGCAATGCATATTTATAACCCGTCCTGAAGTAGTTTTCAAAAGGTATATCATGAGCTATGTTGGTCATTTGAAATACTTATAGTGACCTTTGACACTGTTCAAAGCCTCTGAATTGACCATCTAATGCATATTCACCATCAGCACTGATATAGCTTTGATTGAAATATCACAAGCTATAGTGGTCATTTTGAACATTAATATTGAACTTTGACCTTGTTAGGAAGTTCCGATTTAAATTTGAGCTGCAGATTCATCATCAACACAACAATACCATTGGATTGATGCATCACAAGCTGTATGTGATGTGAGCTTATCAATTTGTTACCTTTACCATTTCACCTTGTTCCCGTGACCCCCGATAACCCATCTACGAGCTCGTCCTCCGTTTTAACATTATCTATCGATTGGTCCAATCAGAATTTGAAGAACTCAAACGGTTCAAAAGTTATCGTGTTGACAGACAGACGCGATACGAAGTCTTTTTAATATGTACCTACATAATAAACCTAACAGTTGGGTCTATTTTAATATTTTTCCCTTCATGGGATGACAATACGTGTCCGTAAAAATTCCATCGTTTGTTAAATCACACATATTTTACGTTGGTGTAATCTACATAATTGTGATTTTTCGATCCATTCTTTTCTCAAACCACAACATCCAAGATTAACGATGTATCTACAACCCAAAAAGTTCACCTTTGCATTCGACGAATGTTAAAGGTGCCTTGACAAAGACCTTCTGAAAGAGATTAGTAAAACCGTCTTACCAGCGTTCAAAGAAACTAGTATGGGGCTGTTATTGTTCATGTAACGGGCCTGATTCCCCATTATTTCACAATTTGTGCTACGTAATCTAAAATTAAACCCAAAACTAAAATATAACCCTACATAGCTCCTAGTGGCTGAGAAGAAACACGAAAGGGTCTCACAGCTCCCGTAAGCAAAAATATATCTCAAACACTAATTTAATCGATGTATATTAATTTATATTATATGTATTATATTAATCGAAATACGGGTACAGTAAATGCCTACATTTACTTATGCGTACTTGGGAATTTTGAAACTTTGTTTTTATCTGTTTGTTTTTTAACAAAGAGCATTAACCAATACAGATAGATATATTACTATTGACAGGTTTTCAGGAACTAAATTAATAATCCGTTACGATAGCTCTAACGTCTAATAGAAATAAAGGATTCTATAATAATCCTTGAGAAAAACATACAATATAACAAGCTGCTTGAGCCGAATTGAAGACAGCTACGTTGTACGTAATTAAGATTTTTCTCCAACTACCTTGTGAGAAACATAAGAAAATAGTACCATCTGTCTCTGAAACTTATAAAAACAGCCATTTTAAGCTTCAAACATGCATGCATTTTAAGAAGCTTGAATGCGTACCAAAATAAAATAAAACATATTTGGATGTATTTAAAGCATTCAACGCAATGAAACTGGACAGACTGTGCATGTGTCTAACACGCATTTTTTCCGGGACTACAGGAAACCGATGCTGTCTCTTGTGCATTACATACATACCTGTCTACCCAAACGTCGTACAACCAAATGTGCATTTAAAAGTTGCTGTGTCGCTGACTTTACCTTACATTTCAGCCTCTATATATCGTATGCATCCACATTCCCGGTTAGAATGCTCAACGTCTAAAATTCAGGTACCTACAGAAAAAATCTGAAATATTGCGTACTAAAGCGTCTATAAATATTAGTAGCTCTGATAATTCCTTGCAACCCCTACATGAGACTCCAAATACTCCGTTTCAAGTTTCCACTTAATTTCAAAACCAGTTTAAACTTACCTAGGGAACAATCCACACGTTTTTTTAAACTTGGAGAAGAATAAAATATTTCTTAAAACGCAACAACTGTACCGCTTTCAGGTCACAATGAAAATTAAATACAGTTTAATACTTTTTGTAACCTTTTATGTCAACGACAATTTTATGGTTGATGCTGGAACAGCTACAGAGTCTTCGATTGTAGGTGTGTAACTGAGCGTCGATTTTACCAATTTGTAAATGTTAGTAGCATGTAGAAATTAATTTTGATTCGTTTTTATATTTTTTTAGTTTTGAACTCTGCTTTGCAAACACTTTCAAACATGACGCAAGGAGCTAAGGATTTTGCAAATATTCGTGGACCTGATGACATTTCATTTACTGTACGAAGGGGAGATGATGTAATACTTTTTTAACCTCAAATGTGTTTACTTTTCATTTTGAGTTTAGTTTTACAAATTGTTCTTTTTCATTCAGGGTGAATTTAGAACGTGTGGATCAACGGTTGTAGCAAACAATGGAGAATTGCCGGATGTAACTGACGAACTGTTATGGGATCTTATTATGCAAGCTCTAGATGATGACTTTTTTAAAAAAGAACCTGTGACACCGAGAGGCCTTACTATGTGGGCGACGTGAGAAAAGCAAACTACAATTAATATCTTTTTATCTAAGTCAAGCCAAACTGGTTTTTTTATTTTAATTTTATTTTGAAACAGTAACAATGGAGATCCTGAGGGACAAACTTGGGTCGCAGATTACAATTACGATGGTAACGGGGTTAGGTTTTCTACATCGTCACCATATAATACTAACGCGTGTGTATATGTTACAGGTAATTTGCCGGATGTTTTTTAATTCAGTATGAGCAAATAGAGTTAATATTTAATCTAGAAATGTTAATTTCATTTTGGATTCTTCATCACATTATTTATTTACAATAGAATTTTGTTGTTGTGTTTACTACTATATTGAAGAAATGAATCTGGAAATTAAAAATAATAAAATAAGTAAAAACTAAATATGCTGGCATACCCTTGCAAATACATTGGATGAACATGTCATGATCAAATCTGTTAAATGGACGACTCTGATAACTAGCCAGCATAAAATATCTGTTAAGAAGTTTTGAAGAAAAAAAATCAGGATCTTAACCCTACAGTTACGAGCTCGCTCTCTGAAGGTGAAATTGAATTTTTACACAAATGTTTTTGAAAAACGCTGACTATGGATGCCTCTAACTCTTCAATACAAATGTCCGAAGTTTTTAAAATTCCGCCATAGTGCTTCCTCGTCATCGTCTAGCACCTCCTCCCCACCAACCACCTCCGGTTTGTCTCCAAATTTTAAATCAGAATGAAAAAAGTTTGCTATGCTTTTTCTTGACTCAATATTACAAAAATGGATAAAAAATCCATTAACGTTATACACATGTAATTTCAATAAGCTCATCCAATTAAAATTTACAAATGAGAATATCTCCATAATTAAAGCTTATTACTTCTTCTAATTAAATAAAGCCGGAGTAATTCTCAAACTATAATAAAGTTTAATTGTTTCGTCATTTAAATACGGCTATTGCATACATTGCAGGTATTTTTCACGACATAAAATTAGTTTTTTTGCCATTTCGATGAGCATCTACTTTGTTACTTATTTTTGGCTTCAACTACATCCACACATTCCTGTTCACTACCACATTGTGCAGGAGTCCTGAAATGGAAAGGATATAAAAATATTTCTTTCTGGATTTGGACTTTCAAGTTGCACATTCTGAGTATAATATGTATTTTTCTGCATATCCGCATCCTCTAGTTATGGAAATACATGCAGTTGAAATATGCGGATGGAAGTCTGTTTTCCCAATCTCTCAAACTGTACAGTTCTCATACTTCTCATTAACGTAATACCTCTACCTATAAACAAGTATCTATCATCAGAGTGTATTTTTATGTACTCCGACTTTCGCATAAAAAGTTATGTATACTTTCTGCTAATTTTTCTTTCTTCATGAAAAAAGAGATAGGCATATACACAACAAGAGATGGACAAACATATCAACAACAAGTGTACCTAATTTGTCACCCAACCCAAACTCGATCCCGACAAGAACTTTTTCTTTCTAAAACGAAGGAGCGTGATATAAATTCACGAGAGGTAAGATAACAATCATCAAAAACCTTTCTGATTTCATTACTCGCCAGTAGGAAATGACTTCCAATTAAGTATATATGTTTCTTATTGCTTCAAGGTGGTACTCGGAGCTGAAACTAAGGAGATTTGTAGTTTTTTGCACAAAGGCAGTGCCAAAAACATGAAGTTACTGATCACTGCCGGAATGGCAAAAGGTTTCAAAGTAAAAATTAATGAGAAACTGCTTTTAAATGTTTATTTTGCAACTTCCAACTGTGATACCCCATCAACCAGTTCAACCACCTATTATGACCTTTATTGTGCGGTTGAGGAGCTTGAGGGGGAATCAGAAGAAGCACTGCGAGACACGTTTCTGGTAAAACTGGAGAAGTTGGATGAATGCCCACTATTTTCAATGATGCCTATGGAAAGTGGTGAGTATAACTTTGTAACATTTTTGTGAATGAAAATCACGTGAGCAAGGAAAATTATAACAAAATTTTATCTAATTTTCAACCTGGTTTTGTATTGCAGAAACCTTGTTTTTTCGGTCAACCGAAGAACTCAGAGGAAAGATGGTACGAGAGGGACTTGTCTGGATTTCAAATTCAAAATCCGAGGACGTTTTAACCACAGAGGCTCGATTCCAAATTCCGTGACTCCAGCCCACATAATAGCGAACAAGACAATTGAAGCTTTGCTTGCCGAATTGAAGCTGCCAAATGAAAACTTGGCAGTGAAACAACTAGTTGAGGATATCCAGACTTTGAAAAAGCCTTCAGATCAGCCTGATTCATTTTGTGACATTTTATTAAAGATGAATGATGGATGTCTTTCAGCTCACAAGTGCATCTTGGCAGGTTAAAATAAATAACTTTTCATGAAGTTTGTATCTGCTTTTTCCTGTTAATCATGATTTGACTTTGTTCCCAGCTCGAAGTCCAGTCTTTAAGGAGATGATAAAGTCTTCCAATTATTTAATAACGATTGAAGATTACAACACTAAAACAATGGAGGTAATCCTTGAGTGGATTTATTCGGGCAAGATTAGCCCTAAAATTGAATATAAAGCTGAGGAAGTAGAGTCAGCTGCCGAAAAGTTTAAGATAACTGGAGTGATGGAGCAGCTAAAATAGGAAAAGATTGTAGAGATGACCACCAAAGAAAATCGAGCTCAACTTTTGGAATTCACAAGAAAACATGGGATGGGCTACGCTCAATTTCAGATTGAGGAACTAATGAAAGAGTAAATTAAAACGTTGATTTAGTTTTTTTAAATGGTAATGAAAATCAAGAAATAATTTGCTTTATTCTTTTATGGAAAAGCTGCAAAGCCTAAAACTGAGAAACTTACTGGATCCGCCGCATTTGCAGAGCTTTTTAAAGATAATCCAAATGTCCTCAAGCAATTTATGTTGTGGAAGATATTCGGAAAATAATGAAATACTTTGTTTTCACTTGTAATATTTTGCATCATTTTTATACAACAATAGTTTAGATATCAATGAAAAGAGTACCGACAATCCAAGTACACTGGATGCAATATCCATTATTAAATTTTTTGAGCAAATAGATTGACAATGAAAAAGTTTTGTATCTATATTTTATAACATAATATAATTCAATATTATAATATAATAAAACTGTATAGATGCATATAGCTGTAATCCAACTTGTGGTTCTTTGTACACAAAATCTGTTTCAGGATATGATAGCTGGTAAGAGAGTAAGACATTACGTAACGTTAAATTTAAGTTTGCAAATCAACAGTGGCATGCTGCAAATGCACATGCAATGAAACAAAGAAGTTCATCATCAGCTTGCTGCTCTCAAGGTCATTCAGTAGCTGCATTTCATACTTGGCGAGTGTGTGTTGCTGTTGCCGTTAAATCATGCCCTTATTTTTATGTATCGCCTTCAAGACTGCACTTTCAGTGCAACACATTTTGTTTTATATATTCTACTGCAAAATTTTCACAGTTAATCGAAAAAGTCAATGTACAACCCTATTACAACTATAATTATCATATCCCGCAATGTAATTTTCCCATTTTTATGTTGGCACAAATCTTAACCTCATGAAAACATTTGTCCTTGTTCAACTGGAAAATATATGCACCAAAATAGT
>LJIJ01005561.1:0-11523 GCA_001718145.1 Orchesella cincta
CAAATACTCTACTTTATAAGTTTTTTCTGCCGCTCAAAATTTGGTCTATCCTAAGTTGTTTCTATAAAGGAGCTAATATAACTGACAGTAGATTACATCTAAGTGTTGGGTTTACCCCTTGAATACACCAGTTAGTAAGGCAGCGTTTAATTTCTATAAACGATACAACAAAACGTTGACAGTTAATGTGAATAATGTATCAACAACATAATGCTCTGATATAAACTGGTTTAACATGCTAATAAAATGAATCGTAATGATATTTTTGGTTTTAGCGCCATTGTATCGACTTCAAGCGAGACTAGACGACGAACAAGGTCGACGTGCGACTACAACTCAATTGACAGTTGTTACAGCTTCTACAACATCACAAATGTTAACACGACAGGTAAGTCGGAATTTTTTAGAAATGCATTTATAACTATTTTTGGTACAATTTTATACTTGAGAATATGTATTGAATATGTATGAAGACTGTTTGAATCTCGTTTTTTGAGTATTTTCAAAAGCGAAAAACTCTATGACCTATTTACAACTTATAAAACTCCATTTGAAACATCCACAAAAATTTGTGGATAATTAGTCTTTTATTTTAAAACGTTGACTAGTGTCCCTGACCGATACAGTAATTAGGTCCCTTCGACCAGACGTAACGTCCTGAGTATTGTATTGGTTGATGTAAGTTGGTAGTTTTGCCATTACAGTTCCGGTGTGTACAGGTCCTTATGGCTATTAATTGCCTATCTATGCACATATTGTGGCAATTGACTTTAATTTTTTAAGAAAAATTACTAAGCCTGGACTCGAAGCTACAATAAATTTAGCAAAATCCACTGCTATGTTTACTCTATGTAACAATTATTTACTTAGGGTGTTTACATAATGTGATATGTTGCGAAGCTGCTATAACGATACATTATTCTGCCACTTTCTAGTCAAAAGTAAGGAATCCATAGCACAGCAAAAACGGGTTCATTCAAAGGGTAAAGGACTGCGAAGAGAAAATAAAATCAAAGAACAAACAGAAGAAAGACCACTGAAAACTGGACGGTGCAATTCTCGAAGAACGTCAAGGCAACCAGTAACAGACGTCGCAGCTGATAATACTTCCATTGAGCAGAACGAACAAGGTTTTCACGGTTTTCACATGAGACTTCGTTCGAGGACTGCAACAGCATCAGAGACAGCTATCATTGAGAATCCAAAGAGCCACAAAGTACAGTGAAAAATTTAGACAGACAACTAAAAACAATAGAAAGCCACGGAAAGTGCAATCAAAGAAAGGAAAAAGAGACACCGCTACAATCTTCGCAGTTGTAAAATATTAGGGTAAACCTTACCATTTAATTTCGAGAAACCAAGTAGCAATACTTAGCTTCGTCAGTATAACCAACATTATACCAGGTCATACCAAACAAACCTACACTTAGAAATACTGTGTCATAGTTTTTAATGCTTCTAAGACCCCAAGTTCTTTTTCTTTGGAAACCTTTTAAACAGTTATTATTAATACCTTTTTTTGGGCGCAAAATTATTGAAATATTTTTTTTTGCTTAATTTAAGAAAGCTCAGAATGTCCAAGAAAAAGTGATTTTTTTAAATTACAAAATATATTTAAATTTTTAACCAATAAAACCAATAAGCATTAAATATATAGTTAACAGGTTAGGCCCAGTCTGATATCCTAAAAGATTATAAGTATACTTTAAATAATTAGGTAAAAATGTAAAAAGACGAGATGGGTAAAACGTAATTTTATGTGTTGAATTTGTGTTTAAATCCGATGAAAATATGATATGAGTGTAATAATGAATTCCAATCAGATTTGGTAGAAAGTGAGATATAATGTCCAGTATAAGAGATCAATGTGAAAATCTACATATCTGGAAGTACATGTTTTATGCCGGTTTTTGAACGTTGTGGCATGGAATGAATATGTATTGAAAACTAAAATCCGGAAAACAGTATGTTGTCGCTGTCAAAGGGGTAAATAGAAAGAGGAAAACAGCTCAAGGTGAGTACAATATCTTTTTTTATTCACGCTTACGTAGTTTTCCATTAGTGCATTACTTTGTATTCGGTGGTTTAAATCAAGGACATTTTTCATCCCTATTTAAAATGATGGAATTATAAATAGTTGCAACGTCATTCCTTGTAACTTCTATAGGAGACAAAAATGTTAGGCCACGTTTTCCAATTCCGAGCTGAATTAACTTTTCAGATCTTTTTGTACAAAAACAGATTTAGTGTGACAGTTGTCACATAGGTTGGGTACCGGACGGGTTGAACAGTATCAGCCATAACTTGGCTGTTACCCTACGATGAAAACGATAGACAAAAATGATAAGAATATTCAAAATTTTAAAGGTTCTAAAAATTAAAATTAGTCAAGTCGTAGGTAAATTCAACAAGCCAATAATTAAGTCTCAACATTTTCAATAGTTCGTTTATAGTTCGAAACATCGTTAAGATGCCATTTTAATATAAAATTCAAAGTCATCCAATAAAAAAAATAGTTCAACCGCCAATCAAAATGTTTACACACTGCAATGGATTCGAAAAGTTAGAATTGGAATATACTTGGAAATAAATTAATAAACTATAACCTGAAACATATTTAAACTATTTTACATGCCGTTTAGCATGATTTTAGGCACGATGCTAATACATCCTATAAACCGTTTATACTAATGAGAGATAAGTGATAAGTATCAAAAACTATAATTTTGAATTCACCACTTAAAAAAGGCTTAACTTGTACTGTTCTTCAAACTAGCTTTGCGCATCAACCGCAGTATGTGCTTTCGTATCAGTCAATTACTGTTTAAATCATTCTAATTTTACATGAATAATTGATGTCAAATTTTTTGGATACCGAAAATAGTCAAAAAAAAGATGAATAAAATAATAAAGAAGTGAGCATTATATAGCAACTAGCAGTTAAATATTTGATACTAGTGGTAACCTGCTAGTGGGAGAGCTCTTCGCATTAAAAACATTTTTTATAGTGTCATTTAGCCAATTTTGTTAAGTATTGTTGTATTTTCTACTTTAAATGCTCTATAACTTAGTTGTACATAAACGGTTAGTTAAGAGTACAATACAGGAAAATGTAAACTCTGCTACGGAAATGTAAAATGTTTTCTTTTCAAATATTTCGAAAAGATGCAGCTTCCACTTGATTATTTTTGCAATCGAAAACAACATTAAGAACTAAATGATAAGTTGTCAAGCTTCGAGTGAAGTTGCAACAATTTTTGCTATAGCGATGTATAGCGAGTGTCCTCGGCTTTAACATGGGGACGTCCCATTATGCGTAACTTTGGTTTGTATTTGAAAATTGTAAACGGTGGCAGTAAAATTGAGGTTACTATTTTAATTTGTTTAAATAGGCCTATAAGTTAGCTTTACTTACATTCTGTAAATATAAAAACGCATTATTTGTTTTAAATGTATATAAATACCTAACTAATAGTTTTAAAAACTAAAAACAAGTTTTACAGATAACAATTTTGCAAATATGGTTACTAAATTATTACTTAAGTGTAGATCAGGAATATAGCAACAATAATAATGTAACGTGGATGTTTATCTTCAAAATTACAGGCATATTCTGCGTTTTTTTAATTTTAAATGTAAATATTTAAGTTCTTGTGTGGACATAATACAATCCTGACTATGTAATTTTTGTCGGATATGAATAAGTACACAAGTTAAGTTAAGTACGAGTATGTATAATCCCTAAGGGTTCATTTATTTTAATGGAATTTAAGGAATTGAGTAAGCTTCTTAGCAAGCCTTTTTGTCTGTAAAAAATAAAATCTCAAACAAATAAAATTCTTATTACAACATTCGATAGTTTTTCATAGTTTATACATTGAAATGGAAATAGTGTATGTTTATGAGCATAAAAAATCACATTAAAAGGGTAATATGAGGAGAAATGTACAACATATCCAACACTTGTGTGTTACTACTGGACTAATATGAGGTACTATTAACGTTAGTAAACTCTTGAACGTAATGAAGGTAACAGTGCTGATGTCAACTATCATAGCTATAAAAGAATTCATACTGCTAATTTTAGTGAGATATGCATGGTAGCATAATTAATGCAGTGGTTTGTCTGGATATTGAAGTAAATGCGTTTGGCATTAATTATTTTGAATAATTACGCACGGTTTAAAATTAGGATAAAGTTTTAACGTTTTATCACAATCAAGTAAGCACTTATTACGCCCATATTTTGAGGCATCAGAAGAATATTGTTACCTTTGATATTATTTAATGTTTCCACAACTGAATTTGTGAATCTCGATGAAAATATGTTACTCTTACTGCGAAAAATAATATGACATAAATTGCTTCTAATAAAAACTTCTGTAAATTTTCTTTGAATCCAATTCGTGCGTGTTTCCCGCACGAATTGGAATTGCAGTCGTACTAAGGAATGTGCTTTAGTTTACTACGAAATAAACAAAACAATTTCCGCTTTTAAACATAACCTCTTAAACAACGTCGTTTCTTGAACACATTTCTTCAATGATTACATAACCTGTAACAACAGGCGATTGTGGAAGTCTAAAATTTACTGTTTGCAATTAAAATTCTTAGCATCGATTAACAGATTATTTGATGTGAACACATTGTGTTTAAAATTCTATGAATTCAGCAAAAATACTTCCAAACAGCCATGTAAAACAAGAATAATGATAATAAAAATGTTACGACTTCTAAAGGAGGCCTTATATCAAAACAACTTGTACTTGACTCCCTTTTCCAGAATGAACAAACGTATTTCACCCCACATTTGATTATCTTGTATAATGAATTCTCGGTGTCTGAGAGCCCACATTTTAGAATCGAAGCTTTAAAGTTTTTTAACAATCAACATGAGGCTGCATAAAATGGAAAAATTAAGTTTAAAGGAATCATGACATCTGAATTTAAGAATACATAATGAGATAAAAAAGGTCGTCCATAATGAGCTAGCGAAATTTCATTTTCTTTGGAGATTCACATAATTTAACATAGGTTAAATTGAGACTAAACAAACTATGGGTTGCATTTTTTCAGCAACTTGGAGAATTGGAGAGTTTTTAATACGGAGTAAATTGTGGTGAATTTTAGAGTTAGAAAAGTGCAGTTCTTCAATGTCTCAAAATCGTCGATAAAACACCCTATTGAAATTTGTTTAGCTTGTACAAACCCAAATAACATGTATTCAACAGTCAATGGCTCATAATCTAGTTTTATTTTGTAAACGTTTGTTTCATCAACAAAAGACTCACGATAGTGTAACAAAAATATCAGAAATATCTTATTATACCAAGTTTATTTGCAGAGCTGCAAATCGAACAGTCCGAACTCCTAAACTGGTGTAGTGAGCCCAGGCCACCATTTATTTGAAAACTAGAATGGGTTTTGAAAAAATTTGCAAAAACAGGTGGATAGCGTTTAATGCTTTAAACTGGGACAAAAAAGAATTTTTTATTGAGGAAAAGGTATATAGAATTTGAGTACTTTTAATGCAGTTTTCTTTTAAAAAAACTACAAAATTTTTAAACTTTGGATTAGCAATGAAGCTGATATTGCTTACACATGTCCGGAACAACTCATACATCATTACCAAAATTGACTTTGACAAACAGAAACAAGATTGCGTTGTTGGAATATGATGAAATATGAAACGTCCAATGAATTTATTATAAGTCCGGCCGCGCAACCCTTTCATATTCAGATATAAGCTTTTTGTAAAAAAGTATTATCTTTTGCGAAGTTGATGAGAGAAGTCGTTTTTTCTTGCTGTTTGAGGTCGACGATTGACCGTGATTGAATTCGGATACTTGATTCCTTCTTCCATCTTGAAAACTTTTCTAGTTTTACTAATTATATTGGTAAATTGTTGGACAACAAATAACAGTTCACGTTTTTAGGCTGAACACAAATTTACGCAGAAAAGTTACACATGCATCGCTTATCCCACCAGAGTTTGTTCTTCAAGTAGACATAATACTTACCACATAATGAGTATATGTAAGGCATCTTCTTATAAGGATCTCGGCAAGATGTAGATATGCATATACTTTAATTAAGTATAGTTGACTACGTGAGTGAGCATTACACAGGGAACGGATAAGTGACAAGCATGTTATGTAAGACTGTAAATCATTCCATGTACGCAATGCTGGCTATTCTTAAAAAGCATGGATCATGATGTACTTATATAAAGCTCAAACCAGTACAGTGTTTTCGCTACTGGTGTCGAGCCAAACATCTTAGTTTGCTTGGAGGGTCCATCAAGATAGCCAACTGTGAATATGAGCTGTAGTGTTTGCATTTTTCACAGTTTGAAGCAGAAATATTTATGATCTGGTGTATGCATGAGTGCTAGTTTTACAGAAGACGTGTTGTGTCATTTACACCAGTAATTTTATCAGGTAAGAGAATTTATTTGTTTCTTTATTATTACGGAGTGTTACCATTATGCTACATTACAAAAAGTGATATTTGAAGACGGCATAAAGCAGTACTTTTAATGTACTTTGCACTTTCACATAATAAGAGTATGATATTCATTCCTACTGTCAACTTAAAGCTTCTCTTTATTAACTTTGGACCAATATACAATCCCATTATATTCTCTAGTCCGTAACCTGCAGGTATTATATTGATTTTCATTTATCCACAGGTTAAACACTCAACATTTCCGTTCATTGGATGTTCGTCTTTTCGAAAATAATTTGATGTCAGGTCAGTAAAAATTTATTTGCAACATGGAATCTCATTAAGGCATGCCAATAAAGCTCACCAATAAAAGGCATTGTGCCCACTTTTAGGCCAACAGCAAATTAGAAAATGTTCATTTTCTAAGAATTAGATACACCGATAAATGCAACTATACACTTTTTTAAGTAAATATTCACTTCGTCAACAATATATTAGGCAGTGCTTTTGTACATTAAATTCGATTGTAGCGTAAGCTTGAAATATTGTAACAAAAATACCATGCCATGAAGATTTAACTATATCTCATTAATTACACAATAAAAACTACAGCCACTTCTTTTATCAGCTCGCTCTTATATGGAGTTGTAGGTATCAACAAAAGAGACTGTTCCTTCAAAAAAATTTATATCGCACGCGACCGACAACTCGAAACGTTGAATAATATTCAAATCGACCATATCATGATAAAACTCGACTCGCCATACGTATTGACCATGACATTTATTTTGAGAAATCAGCTCTTTAAACATCGTAATATCAACCAGTAAATCTATTCGCTGTCTATGTCAGAATGAGGCTATTCAGTGATGCGGCCTAACTTATGTGAGGATTTCCCGTACTTCTATTGAACATCAGACAAGAATAGAAAGTTTCACCCATTTGTGTCCATTACATCAAGTGAAACAACTTCTGACTTGGTTTTGTTTTAAGCAATACATAATCCAATGAACTCTTCCAATCCTAATTCTATTATAGCAGACCTGTGGTCAAAGTATTTATTCCAATAGCACCCGAGTTTTCGGAAACTTCCCCTAATATCACGCGTAAACTCCTGGGCACTTGTTTATAGATTTTAGAACTAATAACAACATTTAAAAGCCGAACTATGCACGCGAAATCACGGTCTAGTAGATTTGGGGTTTTAGTTTTTTCAGTTAATTAATCTCAGAGATGAGTTTACAGCTTCAGCTAACAGAACTTCACCCGATAGCAAACGACGTTCAATGTACACAATACGAAGTTGAAAGTCGCTTGAAGTTATTAGAAAATAACGTCCTTTGTGGAAATAATAAGAAGTGAAAGTATAAATTGAATTTCACACTATCAAGCCTGAAAGTGTAAGATGCACTGGTTCGAAGTTTCCAAAAAGAATGCATTTGTAAGCAATATAGGCCCACAGCTGTAAGATAATCAAAAATTTCATGAAATCTAATGAAGATGTACCTATTGGCCACGCTGAAAACGTGCGTTAGACCAATATTTAAAAAATCGCATGATAGTTCAGGTCAGATTAAAGCGTTTAAAATTAAGGCTTTATATGAGTGAGCAGATTATAAGCTTAAAAAGTAACAAAAATATATATTTCGAAAATTTACCATATAATTGCTTTTAAGTTGTTTTTCGAGTGTCATATTGTAAGTTTGCACTTTTTACAAAGACTTTTTGGAACAGTGATCCTATAAAAGAAAATAATTGAATTTTAATAAAGATGTAATATAAATTATTACCAAAAATGACAACAATTTCCCACTTTGCATTTAGTGGTTTCTCTGCCTTAAAAATAGTGGGCAAAACGCTTCGGTGACCACTTTTATTTGTGCCATTTCTTAATTAGTACAAATACTTTGTAACGGAGAATGCGAAACGACATATATTCCTTCGTCTACACATATTATGCATTTTTCGAACTTATTTTCTTATATTATGTTAATTAAATATGTGCCGCCTCTGCAATGCCTGGAAAGAAAATGCTTATTTTATATTTGTCATGACACGAATGAAGTGCCACGATATCAAATAACATATGTAACGTATTTACGGAGCTGAGTGACTAATCTTTCTTCAAGGTCAGGCTTGTTTCATACTCCAATATCGTCAACACCAACATGTGAATACCTTACCATGCCTTATTGAATTATTGGTCGAAATGTTTAGGAGTAAAGTACAGCTTGAGTTTCAATGTATCTTCTCCATTCCAACGTGCAAACCTCACGCAGATGAGTCCCAAATCAAACCTAAAAATATACCCACTTTTAGTAAGGAAATTTATAACTTTGCAAGTAATATTCTGTCGACACAATAAGCAGCAACTTTCCCGTTTTATTTGGAAGGCATATCATCAGGAAAGCCGGTTTTACTGTTTTCGAAATATTCTTGACAGCTCTCTAAAATTTCAGTCCTGTTTTGACACAACCAATTAAACAAATCTATTTAGATATGTTTGAATGAAATTGTGATTCATTTTTGTACCGACAGTTTCATACCACATCTACGATTTTTATTTGCTGAGATTATCAACAACCTTATCTTGGGACAACTAAGGTAAATGTTTGCCACACTTGACTGAACTAATTTTACTGTGATATGATGAGAATGCATGATATTAAAATAATACCGAAGAATTGTTATACATACTGTAGGACTGTCTTTTGAATAAAAACATGGTGAATGCTAATTGCCAATGCTCGTTGTCACCTTCCCGATATATCTAACCTTTCTCTGGGTTGTGGGATCTGAAATCATGGACGCATTACCAAGAAATCAAAATGGTTAGCATTTTTAAAGTGTCGCGCTTCTTCCTATATATATAAGCATTGTATGAGTAATTGAATCGTGTTTCATACTTTTCTTTGATTTGAACCCGTTATTCTTTAGGCAGCATGGGAGGCAATCTGTTACATTTCATGGCTACATAATTTCATATTGGTGTATTTCTAATGTCGGATACAGTTTTTGCCATGATTAAATTCCAATGATTGACGTTTTGACGTTAAGATAAATCGCTCAATTCATATCTACGTTGAGCTCTCTTATCCGTGCTTCGATGAAACTTGTTTAATGCTAATTCTGGATGCTATTCGTTACAACAAAGATCTCTGCTTGAGAAAATGTGCATAAAATTCGAACAGTTAAATGCTTATGTATATGGTCAATTTGATAAATAACAAAGATTTTGGTCTGGTATTAATCTACAGTTAAAAACAACGTATAAAGTTGTAGCTGAGCATATAAAATTGTGCATGTTTCATCCTTTTTTGTTGCCAAATTCTGGTACAGTTAAAAGTCTAGTGGGTTTTTGTATTGTGGTTTCAAATGATTGATTTCAGGTGGCACACCGGTATGCCATGATTTAAATGATATGAATAAGTTTCAGAGGCATAACATTAAAAGGTCTGGCCCGTATCCCGTAGCGACGTTTTGCCGCGGAGGTCCGTTTGCCCGCCGTACCGTTAATCCGCGCGATCAGTTAACCGCCTGACTATTAGCCCGCTGTACTGTTCCCCGCTTGACAGTTAACCCGCGGGGAAGTTAGCCCGAAAACATTTTACCCGCGGTAGAGTTAGCCCGCATGACAGTTAACCCGCAGTTTGGTTAGGCTTATTACTTTTAAGTCATTCCTGCTCAACATTTTTTGGAAAAAATTTGGAACTTTACGCTCAAGCTGACCCTTCGAGTTGAGACATGTTTGATACATCATTCGATTCGAAATTTAGGGGAGAACCCGATTCAGCAAAATTTAGGTTGCGCCAGCATACCGCTTTGGAAATATGACCCGGTAGGTTACCCTTCAACCCTATAGTTACACAATCGTTCCATGAAAGTATTTTATAATGCTTTTTTCCAATATAACCATATAATCTCATTTTTAGCTATAAATGACATTGTACACAGATTAGCCTCTTAATAACCAAGTAGTCTCGCTATTCTGTGTGTTAATAACAAAGTGGTCTCGCTTTCCTTACAGTGTACACAATTTTGTCAGTTTACTAACCAACCAAACATAACCAAACCTATCTCAATATAAGGACAGGACAATTCAAATTTGTCAAGACATTTGTGAAAACTCAACATTAATTTTCTATACCTGTATCCAGGTAAAAAAACTAGTTACATTTTTTATGTATCATAAAGGTAACTATAGGGTACCCAGTCGGGCCATTTTTCGAATATTATTATTGAACATGCCACACTGGCATGGTAGGCGTGGCGGCATGGCATAGTAAAATTTTGAAAATATAGTAGTTCATTGGTAGTTAATGTAGAACCAAACCGCGGGTTAACTGTCATGCGGGCTAACTCTACCGCGGGTAAAATGTTTTCGGGCTAACTTCCCCGCGGGTTAACTGTCAAGCGGGGTAACAGTACAGCGGGCTAATAGTCAGGCGGGTTAACTGATCCGCGGGATAACGGTACGGCGGGCAAACGGACCTCCGCGGGCAAACGGTCCTTCGGGTTAAGGGCGGTTACCCTTAAAAATCCAAATTCATTTAAAAGAACCGTTCCTTGCACGTACAAATGTTGACATTTATGGGCCCTGTCATCTACATAGGTAATGTCATTTAATAATTTTACATTTGGTAAAAAGTATTAATGCTGTAAATATTATGTTTACATCCTTTATCAGCAGTAATAACCTAGGTCTAGGGTGGCTGATGAGAATATAAATAAGAAGAATACATCCATCTTTAATTATTAAGAAACAAATTGTTACTTATTGTGAAAAAATAATACCTATAATATTTATTGTAAACTTAATAACGATACAAAAACACGGCATTGTTTCACTACCAGCATAATAGAATAACCACCGGCATTGGGTTGTCTTTCTAAACTATAGCACAGTTGAATATTATATGCACCTGCAAGATTTTTTGTGAAAAGGGTGAAGGAAATGACGCTGTTCCTGGGAACAGCTGTGCGTAATATTTCGTTATTATAGATATAGTTGGCTTATATAAACGTGTTAGAACCCTTTACAATGGTTTACACATTTTTTCTCCTTCAGACAATTAC
>LJIJ01005562.1:0-11522 GCA_001718145.1 Orchesella cincta
TTGGATAGATTAGAGTTTTGTATTTATGAATTTAATTTTTCAGAAAGTAAGTATTTTGCAATGCATGAATCTTAAGGTAAGATTCCGCATAAGACTTATGTTGCTCTGCCACGTAAGCATAACTAATACATAATAATATGCACTTATCGTTAGTCGTAAATATGAAATAAATTTCAGTTAAAATCAGGCCTTGGCGTTGGCACTCTGTTCTTCCATACGATTTTGCTTTTCAAATTGTTTTCTTTCACACTTTTTAATACGAGTCTTTGAATTTTGATTGGGGTGTCTTGAGATTTGTGTATGGAAATGGATATAAGAGGCTACCATGTTGGTTTGTTTTTACATATAGTATGCTATAAGAGTTTCATACAAACGTTGTGATAAAAATTACCGACATTCTAGTTTGTGTAGGTAGTTAGTTTTACTTTTCACAGAACCTGATATTAATATAACTCCAAACTCTACCAAGGCGAATGTTAGCCAAGTCGCTTACTTGCAAAACCTGTTGCTGCTTCCCATCTTTCTTTCGTTTACGCGTTGCACCTACATTCTATGCTCCAACTATTCAGGGCTTAGGATCAAACGCAACAGTAAATCCATCCTTCTCCTCCATCTCCAGTCTTACATCTTATGCAATTGAAATACGTTTTCTTGTAAGTAGTAGTGGAAGTACGCCCCAGACTCAAGCAAAAAACGGGTAGCTCCTCCCACCGGGTAATTAAAAAATCCGAAAAAACCCGGATGTCCGGAAATGAGCCAATAACCCCATTTTTGAGGTTAAAATCATCATCATCTCATCCCAATGCCTTAGTATCAGACTCACATTGTTCCGGTTCAGACTTATCTCACCCCAATGTCTTAGTATCAGACTCACACAGTTCCGGTCCAGATATTTTTCACTAAAATCTCTACTCATCATTAGATACCCCATGATATTATTATGAACCACAAGGTTCCAGTTTCTACTTACCATCATCATCAAGCACTCAAGCGAGGTATAAACCACTTTTTCATATACTCACCCAAGCGAAACACCACTTTTAACTAAAATTCCAGTTTTCTGCTCATTATGATAAACAACTTTTATATACCTACCTCCCACTCATGATACCTACTCATGAAATTTCTAAAAATTCACGAGTATCATAAATTTACAAAAACAAGGGTAATTTGAGACAGCTACCCGATTGATGCGCACACCTCAACTATTCCAAATGAACTAATGAAAACTATACGTGTATGGGTATTTGTATTACATTATAGCAGTCATTGATCACTCAGGCATATCACTAAAAATTTTGCATGCTCAAGTACCTACTCATAAAACTTTAGAAAAAATGATACCTACTCATGAAACTTCCGAAAATGATACATACTCATGAAACTTCATGAAAATATTATAAATTTCTGAAACTCACGCTTATCACCAAAATTTTTACATGCTCAAGTACCTACTTACCAATGAAAACCAATGTTTCTGAACCCCACTCATGCTTATCCACAAATTTTTGTATGCTCAAGTACCTACAAAAATATAAATTTCTAAAACTCACGCTTATCACCAAAATTTTTACATGCTCAAGTACCTACTTACAATGAAAACCAATGTTTCTGAACCCCACTCATGCTTATCCACAAATTTTTGTATGCTCAAGTACCTACAAAAATATAAATTTCTAAAACTCACGCTTATCACCAAAATTTTTACATGCTCAAGTACCTACTTACCAATGAAAACCAATGTTTCTGAACCCCACTCATGCTTATCCACAAATTTTTGTATGCTCAAGTACCTACAAAAATATAAATTTCTAAAACTCACGCTTATCACTCAAATGTTTACATGCTCAAGTACCTACTAAAAATATAAATTTCTAAAACTCATGCTTATCATCCAAAATTTCAGTTTTCAAGTACCTACTCATCACTCAAGTACCTACTCCTAAAAATGATTTCTACCAACAAAATATTATAAATTTCCGAGAAACCACTCAATTTTTTGTAAAAGAACGCTACCCCAGGTGACACATCCTCATTGAACTGATAAAAACGTGTAATACATTTATTACATTAAAATATTATGACACACATGTAAAACAGGGGAACATCAAAGCTTTCACTGCATGACACATGTGAATATTATTACCTATAAACCATCATTGCATAGCATACATGTATATCACCTGTAAAATAGGTAAACATTAAAACTGTCATTGTATAGCATACATGTATAATACATGTATATCAGCTATAAAATAGGTAAACAAAAAACCATTATTATACTATGCACTTGTGTACAAACCCCGTGTATTGCATTGCATATATACATTTACCCTATATACCTAAAGTACATTCTACAACTCCAGCCTCATGTGATTAACACAGTCTTGATACAGAAGGCCCCAGTCAACCTTGTCTCCACCATCTCCCATAATTTTAGAGATTGAGATGTATTCTCGACAAAGGATTCTTCGTAGCTTTGCTATAAGAAAACAAGAAGCAAAATTAATACCTATATTTCATTATGAATACGTGTTAATATAGAGTACCTACGTTTCTCCTTTCTCAATAAGCTTCGAGCCAACATTCCAGCTCGCTCCTCCTCTATTTCTTTCTTGGTTGATGACTCAACTCCACTCGATTCGTACAATTCCTGAATACGTTGGGTTGTATCTGAGAACAAGAGATGAGATGGTGAAGAAATGGTTGGTACGGATTCTTGTAGAAAAGTCTCATTCAATAATTTTAAAGGTGGGGAATCACCCCTTTTTGATGTGGGCATGGTTATTAATGTGGAAAAAATCTCCAATCTAATTGTTGAAAGCTCAGTCAATGATGAATTTGATAATGTTGAATGCTCGGTTGTAGATGAGACTGATGAGGGAGTCGTTGCAATGATTGCAGAGGCTTCCTTCAATGTTAAAGTTGTCGTGGGTGGGGTTGAAATTAATGAAACCAGAGCTGTCACGGATGGGGTTGAAATTGATGAAGCTGGAAATGGAGTTGAAATTGATGAAGCCATAGTTGGGGCGAATGTTTCCATGGTTGGTGATTTGGATAAAAATATGGGTGTAATTGATGACGTCACAATAGCCTGTTTTGTGGTGGACGAAAACATTGGCGTGGTTGAGTGGATAGCATTGTCCATCTGAATAATCACCTCTGCCATCGGTTCAAGTGGTTTGATGGGGTTTGATGCTGAAATAAATAAATAAAATATAATTAGATCAGATTTCTTACACTAATTAATCTCTAAAAAGTCTTACCTTTCCTGCAACGGTCCAGTGATGTAATTTTTGATGAAAAAGTTGAACTTTTCAGAGAATTGGATGTACATTTTTCTCCACCTTTACGTAGAACATAATACTTGCAACCCTTTTCAGAAACACACTCATGACATGTAGAAATTTCGGAACAAATATTGGCTTCTACTGCGTAGGCAATAGCCACAAAACCAAAAACACGAAAAAATAACATTTTTATTCCGTTTGTCAAGCTTGGATGAATTCCGGATGATGGTCAAAGCGCATCTGTACCCTAGATCATTGCAATTATGTTAAGAAGCTAGCTAATGGATAGTGTAATAGTTTATGCTAACATCCGGTCTAAAAGGTATATATACCTACTATCAAGTCTTTTAAAGTCATCACAAGCTTTTTCAAAGTCTTTCAGAAACGTAACTATTCAAAAAACCAAAAAGTTTTACAATGGAGTCCACAATGGAGATCATTACTGCTAACCTTCACGGTTTTAAGAAGGGGTGTTCCCTTTTTAAGTTGAAGGAGCAACCAAAAAATTTTATTCCTGTGGAGGGGGTTAACTACACTAAATCCCCTCCCCATGTTGAAGTAATCGCTTGTGATCATAAAAATTGTGAACCTCATCAGGAGATTTTATATCTCCTGTTATTACAAACAGCTCGGGGGAGCATCAAGCCTGGAAATTGGTTGAAAATGTTCCCCGAGAAGAAGCTTTTTATGGAAGCTCAGATAGTCCCCAAAAATTGTTGTGGGTTCCGCTGTGTACCCGGTCCAGGGAAGAAAGAAAACATCGAAATCTTAGTGGACCAGGTGGATTTTGACCGAAAGTCAAAAAATGCCTTCATCCGCCCCTGCAACCACGAGGAGGGGATGTGCTCTATTCAGCACAGATACCAGTATGCACTAACATACGCATCAATTCGAAAAATGGTGCCGAATCGTGACGCGAGGATCTTGGGTAAGTATTATATAATAAGGTATACATTAATGAGAACATCTAAATAAGTTTCGTTTATTGTTAGATCTTTTCCACTTTTTCAACAACTACTCTTGGGGTGCCTTGTTATCGAAATGTTCGTCAATTGAGGAGATGCATCAACTTCTCTGGGATCATACAAAGTGGCCAACTGCATATGCCGAACGAGTTGGTATTCCATTCAATATGTTGTGGGTACCTACAATCCCATCACCAAGGGAGGGGAATATGCTAGAGGATTTCAACGATCTTTTAGTAGGTCTCCCTCCCAAGAGTGAACCGAGTGTGGCATCATCCTCAAAAAGATCCTCAATTCCATCACCTCTTCCTACCTTAAAAAAGTCTAGGATTGAGGAGCAGACCCCAGTTTCATCAAGTGAGGACGAGGAACCAGCTCCTCCACCACGTCCACTAGTTCGACGTGATCCACATGAATTTCAAACAAAGTGTGAGGTTTCAAGGGGGAATCAGAAGGGCACTTGTGATATGCTCATTTTAAAAAGAAAAACACGAACAGGGGCCCAAATGTTCTTTAATTGTATACTCAACCAAGATGCAGGTCGAATAATCGAGAGAATTGTCAACCTTTGGGTGCGGACAAAAAAGGCCAACACTAGGGACGGAATATTTGGCGAAGGTCCGGATAGGATTTTAACATCCCTAGCTGCTGCAAATGAAATGATCACCCAGTTTGTTGATGAGCAGCGAGCAGCAGGAAATGTGATTGTTATTTCTGATGATGAATAAATTTTGAGGCTTTTTGGTTGAATAAATACTCTTGATCAAATATGAACATTATTTTCATACGTCTCAGTATTTTATTTATCATGTCTTACACAAGCTCATACCCAATTTATCATATCTTGTACAAGTTCATAACCCAATTTATCTTGAGCATTTCACATATCTCACCCTAATTTTATCTTGTCATATTCACACAAGACCACCATGTATAGCCCTATTTGTCATATCTCACCCATAAGTGTACATATAAAATTGTCTCCTCTTGTCAAAAGATCATTATATCTCGTGTTGTTTAAACAAAAAGATAGTTTTCGATAATGTATGTACAAAAGATGCATACATTTTGGGTTATTTCTAGATGGTGACTTGATAATCATACCAGCAATGGTAAGCAGTTCGCACCACTTCTCAGTAATTTTGACATACATATCTAGTAGCATTTACTCGTACACATCTTGTTCTAAAGGGTTTTGGGTAGAGAGTAGTTTTATATATATGACTTAATTTCATCCTTATACGAATGCGTTTTCAAGGGGTATCTATTCCTGGATACTTTTCCTCACTCAGCCAATATTGTAACAGAATGCATAACCTTCGAAGACGATGAGAGAATAGACTATATACAAAAGAAATAAGATTGAGCTCAACTACACGATTTTTGAACCCTCTTTGATTTTCATAGACACTATTAAAAGAAATTGTTAGCTAAAACAACTCACACAAGAGGGTGGTGAGAAGGTACAGAAAAAATACATTTCATCAGGCATAAAATTTTTCTCAAAGATACAACGTTAGCTATGAGAAAACAAGCATTGCATTTGTCGGAGGTACACAATAAAAATGTGCTATCTTTCTTTCAATTTTTCCAATAACCACCGACTTTTACCTCTAAATTTAATGTTCTCCTTTGCTATACACTTTATTCATATGGTTGAGTAGAGTTTTTACGAAATCTCATGCTCAATAATGACGAGGGTGAGTTTTGAGAACATTCGGTGTATTTTGGAGCTCTAATGAATATTGGTTTATAGCTAGATCATCATTGATGAGAAGAACCCCATGATCCTCAATGCATGTTTGCTATCTATAATTTTTTATATGATGAGGTAGAGTTTTTGGTTAAATATTCATTTATCTTACAGTACCCCAAGTATCGCAGCGAAAGTAGAATATGTATTTTTGATTGGGTTGTACTACACAATGAGGAGGCTTCTCCTAAGAACCAAGTTTGTCTCACACTTTTATCCTCAACACTGTAGAGCAAACCTTTTGCTAAAAATCATGGAAATGTATTTTAATGAGACGAAGAATGTACATTGGTTTGTACAGCTAAGACTTTCTCCTCACTCTTTGTATTTGCTCCACTATCACATGGTTGAGCTGCAGTTTGCATCAATCTCGTAAATATCTATCTAGGGAGGTGATCTTTCTCTATGAGGAGGTATCGTTCTACAAACCTTGCTCCTCATGAATGTCTGCTTCTGCTACCCCAAAAGCATTGGATGAGCAATGGTTTTATGAAATCTCATACTAAATGAGACGAATAATGTAGTTTTTATTGACTATGTGCTAGGGAGGAGGCTTTCTCTTAAAACCTTGCTACTTTTATCCCTAAAATTGATTGAGCAGTGTTTTTATGAAATGTAAATGAATCAAGGCAACTGTTTTTAGGAATATTTTTTATTTTCTTGACTAATGGTTTGTGCTAAGGGAGGTGATCATATTCATCCTCGATAAGAGGAACGTGCTTCCTTCTCCTAAAAAACCAGACCATCCATATGATGAAGGAAATGAGAACGATTGGAACGAGAACCCATGGCCAAACCTAAAAAAATATAATTCATTTAATTCACAAAAAATGAGATATTTGAAAGGGTATTAAAATGAAAAATTACCAGTGTTTGGGTATTTTCCTGAGAAGGTGATGGAGGAGACTTGTTTCCAACAAATCTGGTTGGAGGAGGTTGTGGTGGAGGAGAGAAAAGCTTATTTCCAATGATTTCTTTGGCTGGCGGTGGTGGTGGCGAGTTGTTTCCAACAAATCTAATGATGTCTTTGACTTGAGGAGCGTTATTTCCTACAAATTTGGTTGGAGGAGAGATATTTCCAACAAATCTGGTTGGAGGAGGTTGTGGTGGAGGAGAGAAAAGCTTATTTCCAATGATTTCTTTGGCTGGCGGAGGTGGTGGTGGAGGAGTGTACAGTTTATTTCCTACAAATCTAGTGATTTCTTGAGGAGGTGGAGGAGACTTGTTTCCTAAAAATCTAGCTAGCGGAATTGGTGGAGGAGAGTTGTTCAACAAATCTAATGATTTCTTGACAGGAGACTTGTGGCCCTATTCCAACAAATCTAGTGATTTCTTGAGGAGAGTTGACAAATCTAGTGATTTCTTTGACTGGTGGAAGAGCTCGAAACTTGGATGATGAAGGAGACGTGTATAATGGAGATTCGGTGGTTGGTGGAGGAGGAGCCATATCATCAAACCTAAATAAAAATAGGATTTAATATAAAATTTTCAAATAATGCCCAATATAATGTTAATTTTTAAAAAAACTTACCAAGAACATTTCACTATTAAATGGTGAGAGAAACAATGCGAGTCCTCCTAAATTCTCAGCTTTTTTCAAGCAAATTGTACTTCCATCACCAAATTCCAGAAAAAAACATCCTCCAAAACTACAATCCATACAATTTAAATCTAACTCACATGTCAAAACGGTGCTCAAAGCACAAAAATAAAAGGAGAGTCTTCATTTTTTACAAAATTTTACGAGCAAAATGTTTTGGAATATCGCATAAATCGTGTAAAATGCACATGTGGCATATAAATTAGGTGCATACTTCTGTAGGGGCATAATAGGGAAAAATGCTTTATGCGTGCATAATAGGGGAAAATGCATTATGCGTAAGAATGTGCGTACCTTTGTGTGAAAATGTACATGGTACATTTGATATGAGATGAATATGCCTAGTATGAGAGGTGTACATTTGATATGGGATGAATATACCTAGTATAAGAGGTGTACATGGTACATTTGATTTGAGATGTGTATGTGGTTGGTGTGAGATGAGTACATGCTTGGTATGAGAGAACGATTTTGGTATTATTTGACAATTTCCTTGAGCAAAAGAATCATTTGGTTTTATTAATACTTTTTGCCGTAAACATGACATTTAACTTTTGTTGTAAATTGATCATCTTTTGTTGTAAATTGATTATCTTTTGTTGTAAATTGAAATATTGGTTTTCAACTTTTATTGTAAACTGAGTCAACTTTTGTTGTAAATTGAAACATGATTTTTAACTTTTGTTGTGAATTAGAACGGTGCGTTTTCAATACTCGTCTTCCTCAGCACCCCAAGAGATACTTTCCAACTAGAATTAGGGAAGTGGTTTCCATTCAGCCTCAAACCCAAATCTAGTCAATATTTTTGGATTTAGCTTCAAACCCATATAAAATCGTTTTCTTGTACAACTCACAATTTCTTTAACAATACAGGATCTAGATACTCTGCACTCGATTGGATTCGATTTCGAAACCGGATTTGGTCGAGAACGCGTTGTGAATATGGTTCATCAATATCGCCATCATAAGATTTTTCTTCAACTTCTTTCTTGAATGCTACGGTCTTGGACTGTGAGTTACCCATTTTTGTCTATAAAAATAATACGGGTTCACAATCTGATACTTTTTTTCGAGCAAGCATTACACCTACCTCTATACTCGGCCACTCTTGGTCATAGTCCTCACCCGATACATCCACAATTTTCTTTGGAGAGTCACTCATTTTTGTATCGTATCTGCTTGCAAACTAAAACTTGAATGTTAGAACCTTGCTCAACTAGTCAAAGTCCATCCTTTCGTAGATACCCCCATCAATGTGGTACATTATTGGGGCTTGTAAAACTATAAAAACATTAAGTTTTATCCGCTCAAATTCTAATAGCCATACTTACCAGTATGAGTAGAAAAGTGACTCATTAGTTGAGGAATATTGTGAAAAATTGCGCCACACTCAATACATGCACATGGAATTTGACGAGCAATCATGCAAAATAGTGGACTATTTGGTTGGGCATGGTACCTAACTAGACAATTATTACATGAGTGTTTTTCGAGATGAATTTTCATGGACTCTGCGTTATAGGCAAAGTAAGAGAAACAAATGGGGCAATACATTTTCAAAGACTAAGTAAAAATTTATTCAAGACAATACATATTATATAATTCCAACCCCTTTTATTATTCAAGTCCACCAAGTTTAACATGTTCATATAATTCCAAACCCCTCATATTATTCAATTCCACCAAGTTCAACATGTTCATACAATGAATATTTTGCAAAACGCTCAAGCTCCTCACATATTTTCAATGTTTCGCCCCCATAATCATGATTATCAAATTGGTTCTCAAACCGTAATAACTGTTCCAATAGGTTCAGGCTCTCTGACAACTTTATTTTAAACCGTTTCTCTTCATTTTTAAAGTGAAGATGTAAAATTGGTTCGGACTCATTAAACTCATAGTCCACAATAACTTTTTCATCTGGTTCCGACCAAATTGGTGATCTGTTTGTCAAAAATGGTCTAAAGTGAGTGTCCCCAACCAAAATATAGTCATCTGGCAGTAAATGCTCGCTTCTAACTGGTTCATCCACTTCTCCTATGAGAAAGCGAACATACTCTCTCGAATATGATAACTCTTTCAAAAGTCGTTCAATATCCTTGGAGGTCTGTACCATGTGCGCCAAAGCTGCTTAATGATGCGAGTAATAATTTTTGGTGTGAAACCAATATTATCCCCATCCGTATTGGATAATATAAACAAACACTACAGAATCATCTGGTCTATACTCAATATGTCTCCAACATTTTAATGTTCTTGGGCTTTAATCATTTCATATGATACAGTTATACCACATTTCTTTGGGTTTACAATATCCCCAATTGATTCTCCGTCTTGGCTTACGAGATTATGCCATGACTCATAAAACTTTGTTATATCAGCAATGTTATCAGAACAGGAGATTCTAATAAATTCACCCTTGTTGAAATGTGGAGGCACGCAATCATTTCCACTTTTACCAAAGGCAAAAAATGCTGTTGGTAATGTATTTTTTAATAAATGCGAAAGACTCCATGATTCAACAATATTCAAAGGAGTAAAGTCACATGTATTCCTATTTGCTTCCTCAACCAGAAAATCCTTCAATGGTGACCAAGTTAAAGCCCTTAACCCACTTCTTTTGTCTTCAAGCCCTTCTAAAATTTTATCAATATACACCTCGTTTGATTTTCCAAGAAGCGTAGCACCCCAACCATAACGAGAAATTTCATTTGTCATATTAGCCCATGACTGCTCATAATTATCTCTTAATAATGCAACTCGGGATGAGGAATGTAAAAAGTCATTAATAAACCCCCGCACCCCTCTCTGATGGATTGATGATGTTTGATCTTGTCGTGTCCAATATCCTTTTATTTTATCAATTACCTCCTTCCCAACAACTTGATGGACGTTTTGTGGCCCAAGGGAATTTTCTGTTTGGATTTGGATGAGTTCCAATGATTCCATCATTATTCAATATTTTTTACTAAAACATAGAGATACTCTGCATCCACTTGACATTTTTCATGATTACAAATTTTAATGAGAGGAGAGTTGCGCACTCTATTATAGTATGCTGGACCATAGGGTGCCAAGGATCCACTGTAATTATACCATTCCCTGTTCGAAATCTACTAGCAACGAGATTATCTCTAAAACAAACTTGAAACCTGGGCAGTTTAGTCTCCTTTTTTGGTGTGGTATCGCTGTGAGAATTTCTCGCAAAAGCTCCTTTCTTGATTGGATGTATATCATTCTTATTTGTTATAACCAGCTGCTCTCCTATGTATGGATGAGATAGGCTTTCAGTGTTTTTGGTAAAATTGTAGCAATTTTGAGACGAGGGATATCTCCATGGTTAATGCATCGCTGATGTTTTGGTTGATTAAACATTTCGAGTCGTCTTTTTTGTCGGATTGGTCTGTAATCAAATGTTAATGTTATTTTGGGTTAGGACGAGTAATTTCAATAAGTAAAAGTTACTTACTCCAAAGCTCATACTCCATATTATCTTCTTGGAGTGTTATCGATTGGTTTCTTTTGTTTGGGGTGTCTGGTGAGTCATTGGTTCTCTTGCCGACACCTTCCGCCAACTCTTTAACTAATAATGCAATTAGTTTACTACATGTAAAAAAGTAATTTAAAAAATGTTGATAACTTACGATGATTAGTTTCAATATGCTTCATCAATTGAATTGTATCCCCAAAACCATTTTTACATTTTGGACACGTGGTTTTGTTTGGTTTTGCTCTTTTGCATCCAAACAATGTCTTGTGGATGAATGTGATATTTATTGTGACATAATGAGCAGTAATGCTTTTCTTTTATGTGCTGGTATAGATTGTAAATATGTAGAGCAGTAAAATTATAACAAATGGGGCAAGCTGCCATTTTCGAAAACTCAACAGTGTAAGCTCACGAGGTAACAATG
>LJIJ01005563.1:0-11522 GCA_001718145.1 Orchesella cincta
GGGACTACTGCAGTTCAAGCCGGGGTTTCGGAACCAAAGGGAAAGAGTGTCATGAAAGAAAATGCGACTACAACGGGGAATCATACACTTGGTGCTGGTTAGAAAAGGACAGAAAGGACTGGAGCAAATGCGGCCAAGTAAATATAACGTCTTTTAAATCAGAAACGTATATAGGATCAAAATGTCTAACGCCTTGTGTGTTGACAGGGGTTGGTTCAAGTAATGGTTGTCTTGACGCTGCTGGGCGTAAACTTAAGTGCTCTAGAATTCCAAATTTGGCAACAAATAATATGAAATGTCACTCAAAATGTGATAAAACGGGTGGCACTGAGAATGACGATTTTAAGGAAGAGTTACTGGTGCTTTACTTCTGCTGATAAAAATTCGTCTTGGAATGAATGCTCACAAGCTCGAGATTACCCCCTTCTTGTTAAGGGAAGTGAACCGGAATGGTTGGCAAAAGTGGAGCATTTTCCAATCTCAGAAATTAAGGCTGAACATCTCATTTCAGGGGCAAAAGAAAACATTTTGGGTGTGCAAGATGACCAAGGAATTTCAGAGTTTACATTTTTTGAAAAGTTGGAAAACATTGGGGGAAATGAGACGCAGGGGTTTATTGATGTTGATGAAAAGCTTCAAAGGGTAGCAGTGGTATGTTTGGCTTTCTGGAGGGATATACAGTTTCATGTAAAGTCTTCAAATAAAACTGATCCTATCAAGTTGCCGGTTGCTGATGAAGAGGAAGGACAAATTGCTGTAAAGTTGGAGCAAGCAGAGCCTTACAAACTGAATAAAACGGCGTATCTCAATTTACAGTGGTTTATTCTGGAATTAAAAAGCTTGAGGCTGGAGCTAGGATAAAGATTGCGGAAGTGGTGGTTACAGTTGAAGTCGCCCAGAAAAAGCCAGAGTTGGTAGTGGATGCGTTGTTAAGAAGCATGTATGGAGGGTACAAAGTACACGTTGGTCTATTTAGTTATGACCCAAAAAACGACTATTGTTTGGAATGGGTTCCACAAATATATTTGTAAATTTTTAAAACGTATTAGTGTTCCTTATGCTTATATGTATGTTATTGAACAAAACGGTTCACACTTACTTCTTTCTTATTCTCTACTAAATATGTTGTGATAATTATTTTACTCAAAAAAAGTATTTCAAGTGATCACTATTTTAAGCATTTACCATTTATTATCATCGCGGACAAAACAAAATCCTGCAACCAAAGCAAAATAGTTAAACAATTTTCAAGCTGAACTTACCATTTCTTATTGATAGCGTTTTAATAGCCATATATTTACATTCGTATTTTTATTTTGAATATTTAAAAAATTTGATATGGGGTTAATTTTTTTCAGTTCATAGCTTACATTTGTCTCAATTTTAATCTCAATAATCGACTGTTTATCAATATGAAAAGGCGTACTAACCAAAGTTTTGAAATTCGAGTATAGCATTTCAGCTATATGAAGATGTTTGTTTTTGGCAGAATTTTATCTACGCACATTTTTGAACAGGGAAGGAACAGAAAAGACCGTAAATTCTGTTACTGACTCTAACATCTTTGTTAGGAAAGTTTTGATTTTTTCAATCAAATATAGACATTTATTAGTTTATTTTTATTACCGAATTTATCTCTTTAACCGATAATTTTAAACCAGTGCCAAAAGGAAAACAGTGGGAATGTCAATGATGTCTCAAGTTGACTACGAAATCTACAGTAATTTTTAGTTCCAAACTGATTAATTAGTGTGATATTGACCAAGCGGCGTTAGTTTTCATGTAAACATTTAATGCATTTAAAAAGAATCGTTAAGGTATTTGATGCGTTAGTGATGCTTTTTTAAAAAGGAAATTAAAATCCCGCTAATGTTTTAAAAAACGACAATCGTGACGCTCCCTTCTTTTGCGTGTTCGCTCCCTGTACCGTAAACAAAAATGTTGCTTTAACCATAGCAATATCAAGATAACACTTGCATTCTCTTTCACTTGCAACAACATGGTTTTTTATGTAGAGCCAAAAACTAGTCGAACGTGTATTCTTGTGGCCGTTAGTTTCCATTTAAAATCTGTTAGAATGTGATCCAAAACAGCATATCGGTTTAATGGGAAACAATAAAATACAATTTTCAAATTGCATTCAACACTGCGAGCTCTTTCTTTCCGTTAGTATTAAATTTGCTTATCAATGGCATTCCTCAAATAAACATCAGTAACATGTACAATAATGATAATAAAGTGTATAGCCGCTGCCAATTGACAAATATAATAATAAAGCTACTTTTCCCGAATTTTTTAGAAGCACCAGAAAAACGGCCCATTAAATATCAATTAAATATTCAGTTAAAAAAATCCTTAAAGACTTATATATCTACAAAAGTATATAGTGAAGATGATTTATCTCTCAAGCTCACATATTATACATATGCTTAAATTAAATGGTTTACAAATCATTATGGTCGTATGTATAGTTCACACTAGTGCTAGAAATTTGAAAACCCCGATTTACAATCGAAGCATCAGTTTTGAAAAGTAACAGCATTAAATCGTCATGATACCATTGAGCCATCTCCGTTCCACCACACACCTGTGAGGAGAACGTATACCATCCTCGCTGAATTTGTAATGTTAAAGCAAATCGCTGCAGCCGGACCCGTCCAATCCGCCTCTCACGTAGATTAAAAGTGTCTGCCTTGAATAGTTGAATAAATTGTTTGGCATTCCAAACAGAAATGTTGAAACTTCGTTGTTGTTATAAGTAGCGTTTGTGTCGGTGGGATAACGGAGATGGTGTTTAGGCCAGGAAATGATTTGATCTTGTGAGCTGGAAGATATATATTTGGCCAGGTATCGCTGTAGGATCGTTTGGTGCAATGAACATTATATTTCGTCGTCAATTATGTGATTTCCTTGAACTATGCGTTATGCTAGTAAAGAGAACACAGGCCTGCTCAATAAACGCTATTTAGACACAAAGACTTGGATTAGTTGCCAGTAAGGAAAGTAACTAGGAATTATTATTGGTACACGAAAGGAAAACTGGCTAGAAGTTACTCTGTGAAGCTTCTAAGATTGAGTGGCAATGAATGTGTGGTTGTAGATTCATTTTGTAGACTTTACGAAGACAAAGATACATGGAATGAATAAGTACTCACACATACATAGAAAATCATGGATAAAAATGGTTCACAAGTGTATGAATGCTTAATTAGATAAATATACATAACGTAGCGTAGTCAAATCATAGTAAAAATGAAACAAGCTTAAAAGTATGTCAAAAACACAAATGTCCGTCTCTCAGGACTGAACACTCGCCCCAGGAACGAAGAATTTCTAAATTCTGAAGGAAATTAACGAAGTCAATTAAAATTTGAATTAAACAATGAAACAAAAAACAAGAAAAAATTGAGAAAGAATCAAGATTGAATCGCAATGAATTGTCTATCACAGTACAAAAGACAAATATTTTTTTCAGTCTAGGACGTAGCCGTTTATAGACTAGCCTCACACAATCAGGACGTGAGCGTCTATAGCCCAGCCTTTCATTCACACACACACATTAATCTATCTAAATGTACTGTAATAGTGCTTTCGAACTGCTTCCAACAATCTTAATTCGTTTCATCAACTAATAACAACGGAGTGAGCTTGTGAATCGAACGTTTAAAACTACCTGACATGGTTTTAACAATAACAACACGAACATTATTATCTGCACTTGGGATCACTTCACTAACACGGCCTAGTTTCCACCTCGAAGGTGGAAGTACATCATCATAAATCAATACTAAATCATTTAATTTTAGGTTGGGACGTTTCTCAGTCCATTTGAAACGCTGCTGCAATAATGTTAAATATTCTGCACACCACCGCTTCCAAAAGTCTTGCACCATCTGCTGACAAAGCTGCCACCGGTTGAGCCGGTTCATCTTGATGTCGAGAAGAGTCGGTTCTGGAAGGGCAGTTAAGGGTCGACCAATCAGGAAATGACCTGGAGTCAAGGGTTGTAGTCTTGGGGTCGCTGCTGAGGGCACACAATGGTCTGGAGTTGAGACACGCTCCACTTGACACAGCACCGTTTGGAACTCCTCAAATGTCAATGTTGTGGTTCCACCACACGCGAAGATGAAACTTTGTGGACTTCACTCCTGCTTCCCATAGCCCACCTTGATGTGGAGCGGATGGGGTGTTGAAATGCCACTTGATTCCTTGGTTGATAACTGGTTGGTCATCTGGTCGTTATGAGTGATGTGGCTAGTAATTTCCTTAATTATCTGCCCCTACGAAATTACTACCACAGTCGATACATATTTTCACAAACACCACGACACGTTTGAAGGCTGCTATGAAGGCTTCAGTGGTCATGTCGCTGACGCCTCCAAGTGTACTGCTTTCGTACACATACACACGAAATGGCAAAGTAGCTTTGAAGTTTGTTTGATCTCCCTTTCATGATGCGCATGTTGAACGGGCCAGCGTAGTCCACACCAGTGTTCTGGAATGGAGGGCTGGGGTGACTCGAACTTTGGCAAAGAACCCATGAGCTGCTGCATCTTATCGGCACGGTAGCGTCTGCAATACGCACTTTCTGATCTGGTTTCTGATTGTTGACTTGGCTTTGTATCCAATACTGCTGTTGTAGGTGTGACCAGAGCAGCTGACATCCTGCGTGTAAAAGTTTGAGATGAGCATAATGAATTATTAGTTTGCATAAATAACTATCATGAGGAATGATAATTGGGAATTTCTGATATAGGTAAATCAGAATTGGTAAGTCGTCCACTAGCTCGTAGTAAAGCGTCACTGTCGATGAATGGAGTTAGTTGCTTAAGGGATGAGGCACGGTGGAGCTCTTCACTGTTTGATAAGCTCTTGATTTCACGTTTGAATGATGTTGTTGGATATTGCGAATCCACAAAAGTTCTGCTTCCTTCAACTCCTCACATGTCAAAGGACCCTTCATGGTTGATTGTTTGAGATAAGCTTAACGAATAATTTTTGGAAACTGGAATACTTTTGTAGTAGATTCTGGATGTCGTCACATGTTGAACAAGTAATGCTTTCTTGCGCTCTTCAAGTACCTGTTTGGATTCAGGTAATTTTGTGGGATGAGGGAGCTGATCTGCTGAAGCCAAACAGGACCCTGCCACCACAACGATAAATCTTCAACTTTGCTGCTGGAACACCTCTGGAAATAGATCAGTTTTTGCTGCTGCGTCAAAACTTCACGAAACTTGGTTGTTGTACTTTCCACGTTTAGTACAAATTGATGAGGTAGGTAGTTGATGTGTCAAAACCTCCTGCTGTTGAGAATATGACACCACCTCCATGTGATCAAGGGATTCATATTGCTCGGGAATTTCACGTATTCTTTTTGCTCAGGTGTGTTTGCTAGCCTGCGTTCAACTTGCTGTAAACGCTGTATGGTCGAACCTCCAAGTTAATTTTGGTTGACTGGAAGTTGACTGATGAACCTCCCACTGTTGTCGCGTTGAAAATCCCAAAAATGCTCACAAAACTGCTCTGCTGGAGTTAAGTGCTGAACATATGGAATCTGCTCTAGCTCCGAAAACTTATGCACAAGTTTCTCGAGCTCACATTTGCGTGTGATTTGCTTGGACAATGTGTCCACACTCAATGTTCACACGTCCACACACACCCACCCGAATATTGTATTCTGGGCAAGTGGGCTGAACTTTTTTCACCGTTGCGTTGACCTTCCCTCATGATTGCGGCTGTGTAATCTGCTCCCAAGAGTATGTCTACGGGCCTGGCTCAAATAGAGGAGGGATCTGCTATTGGAGTCCTTAAGTGAGTCCACGGCTGCCTGTCGCAGTTGTATTTGGGAGAATGCCGGTCACCTTTGGGAACACTAATGCATGTATTGCGATGCTCGCTTTGTTGACAGTGGAGTGGAGCTTGAGGAACTTCCCTCGCGCCTGTCCAACGGAGCTACTTGATATGCCAGAAACTGTAACCCTGCTATGCTGTCTTTTCAAGCCGAGGGCGTTTGCACATTTCTCTGTTATCATTGTTGCTTGAGATCCGGAGTCAAGTAAAATGCGTACAAACTGGTCTCGCCCACTGGAGTCGATAACCTTAGCAATGACAGTATGTAGTAGTACTTGCGTATTTTCCATTTCTCCACTCGAAAAAAATGATGATGATGATTGAGATGCTGCTCTCTGGTCTGCTGTACCAGATGCAGATGATGCTGAATTCCATTGGTGCTGGATTGCTTCTCTCAAAAGAAGTGTATTGTGTCGCTTTCTACAATTCTACAAGTTGATTTGCTGTTGCAGTTCTGACTCTGATGATCAGAACGAAGACAATTGTAGCAAAGACGATGCTTTCTAACCAAATTACTTCTCTCTTCTATGGATGCGCTTCTGAACTTTCGCATTTGAAGATGGGATGCTCATTGTTGCAGATTTTGCATTTTGCTTCAGATGAACCATGATGAGATGCAGATGCTGATCTTAGTTGCTGAGATTTATGAATATTGCTGTTGCTTGCCTGAAGACCTCGAGCATGTTGCTCTATGAACTCTGAGAGTTCATTGAAAGTAGAGAGAGACGTACCTTTTTGTCGTAGAGCCCATTGTCTTCTTGTTTCAGAATCCAGTCGCTGAACTATGATGAAATTAACCAAATCATCCCAGTGCTCTGTTGGTCGTTTGAGCACCTTCAGAGAACGTAGGCATTCCTTGGTTGTATCCAAAATCTTCTGGAGGGCTGAAGCTGATTCCTTCTGCATGTGGGGCTGGCTGAATAATTTTCCTAATAATGAATTTACTATCTCCCTTTCGTTATGATAACGAGTCTTCAGGGTATCCCAGGCTTCTTGGTAATTGTCGATTGTAATAGACAATGACTTGATGAGGTCGGCTGCTTCATTCTTCACTGATGTCTTGAGTATTGCAATTTTTGGCATCTGAAATCCGCTACGGCTGTCGATGGTGGCTGAGAAGAGGTCATGAAACGATGTCCATTCTGCATAATTGCCATTGAACGTTGGCAGTTCAATGGCTGGTAACTTCACGTTCACCGAGGATGATGGACGTGATGATGATGATGCTACGGTCGTTGGCACTGGAGTCTTCTCGATGATGATTTCATCGCACAATGTCACAAGTTCTAGATATTTCTCTTCCAACTCACCACGTACTACTAATTGGTCATTTAGGAGAACATCATCAACAGTTTGCGCTTCAATCTCCTGCTGGACTTGTTCGAAACGTTGGAAATTAGCCTCTAACAATGTTCTGCGATTTTTTAAACTTGCAACTGTCACTGTTTCACGATCAAGAGTTGCGAAATAATTTGTAGCTCTTGTAAATGTAGACCTAATCGTGCCCCTTTGCTTGATGAGCGCTGCTAGATCCATGATTATCTGATTTTGACACTCACTTTTTGCTAACACTTTAAAACACTTTTTTGCTTGCTTGTTGCGTTGCTAATTGTACTGATTCACTGATAAAAAAACTAATTATCTGAGATGCGAAGGACCATTTTATAATGTAGGATCGCTTGGTGCAATGAACATTATATTTTCGTAGTCAATTATGTGATTTCCTTGAACTATGCGTTATGCTAGTAAAGAGTACACAGGCCTGCTCAATAAACGCTATTTAGACACAAAGACTTGGATATGTTGCCAGTAAGGAAAGTAACTAGGAATTATTATTGGTACAAGAAAGGTAAACTGGCTAGAAGTTACTCTGTGAAGCTTCTAAGATTGAGTGGCATTGAATGAGTAGTTGTAGATTCTTTTTGTAGACTTTACGAAGACAAAGATACATGGAATGAATAAGTCTCATACATACATAGTAAATCATGGATAAATGGTTCACAAGTGCATGAATTCTTAACTAGTTGAATTTACATAAACATAAAGTAGTCAAATAATGGTAAAAATGAAACAAGCTTAAAAGTAAGTCAAAAACACAAATGTCCGTCTCTCAGGACTCCATGGGCTCAGTATTCAAAATATGTTGGCTCAACAGTATTTCAAATATGTTGGCTCAACATATTTCAAAATATGTTGCTCAACAGTATTTCAAATATGTTGGCTCAACAGTATTTCAAAATATGTTGGCTCAACAGTATTTCAAAATATGTTGGCTCAACAGTATTTCAAAATATGTTGGCTCAACAGTATTTCAAAATATGTTGGCTCAACAGTATTTCAAAATATGTTGGCTCAACAGTATTTCAAAATATGTTGGCTCAACAGTATTTCAAAATATGTTGGCTCAACAGTATTTCAAAATATGTTGGCTCAACAGTATTTCTCAACAGTATTTCAAATATGTTTGCTCAACAGTATTTCAAATATGTTGGCTCAACAGTATTTCAAAATATGTTGGCTCAACAGTATTTCAAATATGTTGGCTCAACAGTATTTCAAATATGTTGGCTCAACAGTATTTCAAAATATGTTGGCTCAACAGTATTTCAAAATATGTTGGCTCACAGTATTTCAAAATATGTTGGCTCAACAGTATTTCAAAATATGTTGGCTCAACATTCAAAATATCAACAGTATTTCAAAATATGTTGGCTCAACAGTATTTCAAATATGTTGCCTCAACAGTATTTCAAAATATGTTGGCTCAACAGTATTTCAAAATATGTTGGCTCAACAGTATTTCAAAATATGTTGGCTCAACAGTACTATTTCAAAATATGTTGGCTCAATAGTATTTCAAAATATGTTGGCTCAACAGTATTTCAAAATATGTTGCTCAACAGTATTTCAAAATATGTTGGCTCAACAGTATTTCAAAATATGTTGGCTCAACAGTATTCAAAAATATGTTGGCTCAACAGTATTTCAAAATATGTTGGCTCAACAGTATTTCAAAATATGTTGGCTCAACAGTATTTCAAAATATGTTGGCTCAACAGTATTTCAAAATATGTTGGCTCAACAGTATTTCAAAATATGTTGGCTCAACAGTATTTCAAAATATGTTGGCTCAACAGTATTTCAAAATATGTTGGCTCAACAGTATTTCAAAATATGTTGGCTCAACAGTTTCAAAATATGTTGGCTCAACAGTATTTCAAAATATGTTGGCTCAACAGTTCAAAATATGTTGCTCAACAGTATTTCAAAATATGTTGGCTCAACAGTATTTCAAAATATGTTGGCTCAACAGTATTTCAAAATATGTTGGCTCAACAGTATTTCAAAATATGTTGGCTCAAAGTATTTCAAAATATGTTGGCTCAACAGTATTTCAAAATATGTTGGCTCAGCACAACAGTATTTCAAAATATGTTGGCTCAACAGTATTTCAAAATATGTTGGCTCAACAGTATTTCAAATATGTTGGCTCAACAGTATTTCAAAATATGTTGGCTCAACAGTATTTCAAAATATGTTGGCTCAACAGTATTTCAAAATATGTTGGCTCAACAGTATTTCAAAATATTGGCTCAACAGTATTTCAAAATAGCTCAACAGTATTTCAAAATATGTTGGCTCAACAGCTCAACAGTTTCAAAATATGTTGGCTCAACAGTATTTCAAAATATGTTGCTCAACAGTATTTCAAAATATGGCTCAACAAAATATGTTGGCTCAACAGTATCAAATATCAACTTCAAAATATGGCTCAACAGTATTTCAAAATATGTTGGCTCAACAGTATTTCAAAATATGTTGGCTCAACAGTATTTCAAAATATGTTGGCTCAACAGTATTTCAAAATATGTTGGCTCAACAGTATTTCAAAATATGTTGGCTCAACAGTATTTCAAATATGTTGGCTCAACAGTATTTCAAAATATGTTGGCTCAACAGTATTTCAAATATGTTGGCTCAACAGTACTTCAAAATATGTTGGCTCAACAGTATTTCAAAATATGTTGGCTCAACAGTATTTCAAAATATGTTGGCTCAACAGTATTTCAAAATATGTTGGCTCAACAGTATTTCAAAATATGTGGCTCAACAGGGCTCAACAGTATTTCAAAATATGTTGGCTCAACAGTATTTCAAATATGTTGCTCAACAGTATTTCAAAATATGTTGCTCAACAGTATTTCAAAATATGTTGGCTCAACAGTATTTCAAAATATGTTGGCTCAACAGTATTTCAAAAATATGTTGGCTCAACAGTATTTCAAAATATGGCTCAACAGTATTTCAAATATGTTGGCTCAACAGTATTTCAAAATATGTTGGCTCAACAGTATTTCAAAATATGTTGGCTCAACAGTATTTCAAAATATGTTGGCTCAACAGTATTTCAAAATATGTTGGCTCAACAGTATTTCAAAAAATGTTGGCTCAACAGTATTTCAAAATATGTTGGCTCAACAGTATTTCAAAATATGTTGGCTCAACAGTATTCAAAATATGTTGGCTCAACAGTATTTCAAAATATGTTGGCTTTCAAAATATGTTGGCTCAACAGTATTTCAAAAATATGTTGGCTCAACAGTATTTCAAAATATGTTGGCTCAACAGTATTTCAAAATATGTTGGCTCAACAGTATTTCAAATATGTTGGCTCAACAGTAAAATATGTTGGCTCAACAGTATTTCAAAATATGTTGGCTCAACAGTATTTCAAAATATGTTGGCTCAACAGTATTTCAAAATATGTTGGCTCAACAGTATTCAAAATATGTTGGCTCAACAGTATTTCTGGCTCAACAGTATTTCAAAATATGTTGGCTCAACAGTATTTCAAATATGTTGGCTCAACAGTATTTCAAATATGTTGGCTCAACAGTATTTCAAAATATGTTGGCTCAACAGTATTTCAAAATATGTTGGCTCAACAGTATTTCAAAATATGTTGGCTCAACAGTATTTCAAAAATATGTTGGCTCAACAGTATTTCAAAATATGTTGGCTCAACAGTTGGCTCAACAGTATTCAAAATATGTTGGCTCAACAGTATTCAAAATATGTTGGCTCAACAGTATTTCAAAATATGTTGGCTCAACAGTATTTCAAAATATGTTGGAACAGTATTTCAAAATATGTTGGCTCAACAGTATTTCAAAATATGTTGGCTCAACAGTTTTTCAAAATATGTTGGCTCAACAGTATTTCAAAATATGTTGGCTCAACAGTATTTCAAAATATGTTGGCTCAACAGTATTTCAAAATATGTTGGCTCAACAGTATTTCAAAATATGTTGGCTCAACAGTATTTCAAAATATGTTGGCTCAACAGTATTTCAAAATATGTTGGCTCAACAGTATTTCAAAATATGTTGGCTCAACAGTATTTCAAAATATGTTGGCTCAACAGTATTTCAAAATATGTTGGCTCAACAGTATTTCAAAATATGTTGGCTCAACAGTATTTCAAAATATGTTGGCTCAACAGTATTTCAAAATATGTTGGCTCAACAGTATTTCAAAATATGTTGGCTCAACAGTATTTCAAAATATGTTGGCTCAACAGTATTTCAAAAATATGTGGCTTTCAAAATAACAGTATTTCAAAATTGTTGGCCTCAACAGTATTTTCAAAATATGTGTGGCTCAAACAGTAT
>LJIJ01005564.1:0-11520 GCA_001718145.1 Orchesella cincta
TGGGAATCGAGGGGTTTTTGAAAGTTATAAAACAAGAAAATCAGATCTTAGTTAAGTGCTTTTCCCCAATAGATGAGGAAATTTCACGATTTAATTGATAGTCAGGCGGTGCCAAGGTAACAAATCTTACCAGTGAAACCCCATTGTGATTGTGAGATTAGTTAAAAACCATAATGGGCTACCTTTAGCCGCAAGATTTTTCATTCCGGTAAGGACGGGGTCCGAACATACAGGTTGTAACTTACGATTAGTTTCTAATTGACAGTCGTGATATAAAGTAAATTTCGAAAATGGATAGTACTTAATGTTTAATTAAGTAATTTAGACATGTACGCGGTATTTAATTGTTCGTACCACATCCTTTGAGGATAAAAAACAGGGGCTAATTTTTAAAATCAGCGTTTTGTTGCTCAATTTTGAACAGAATCTGTAATATTTAACTTAGTGAGCTGTAAAGCCTTTTTCATTATAGTTAAATTTATTTACACACATATTAGTATTAAGGATAAAAACTGATTCAAAAGGCGTAACTCTTATCACTGAAGGGATACCTTTTGTGAGGGCTACCGTGAGTTAATCAGGATAAGTGTACTATGCAGTACATCTTCTCACTTTTTAATTTGTAAGTTAGAGTATAGACAAAGTGTTATTAAACAATGTAGTTTTAATAACTCAGATAATAAGTAAACTTGATAAACATGCTGTTTCAAATTATAAATGGTTTAAAATGATCGATTAGGTTAGTAGGACTGCAAAAGTCCAACAAATCTGGTATTTTATAATTCTGTATTTCGGATGTGAGAATTATTTGCTGAACTCATTATAGTTTTGTACCTACGTGAGTGTCACCATTTGTACTTTTTCAAATTTAAATCAAGTAATTTTGCAAGTGCATAAATTGATTACTCAGCTGTACCGAATCTTTTTTAGGAAAATAATACAGGAAACTAGATGATTTTCCTCTTGAATTTTTGAGCTTCGATTTTTCTACAGGAAGTTAATATGTAGTTAATTTACATCTAAATTTAGTAGATTTAAGTCACCGAATCTGTAACAAGTTGTGAAAAAGGTAGTTTCCAACTTGAGTATTTCAGTTGTTATAAGTAATAAGTATTTATAAATTTAAGTGCTTTGGATAAGTATGTAATGCAAGAATATCCAATTAAATTGAGTATAAAAAATTTCGATTCACCAAGTAAAAATCTAAAAAAGTTACGTACGAGTATAAAACTTATGTAAAAAACCGATTGGTAAAACAAATATCATCAGTAAAGATTCTGGAATTCTATTACTCGTTTCAAACTGAATGGAATAAATCAATATTTCAGCGGGTCCATCTTTCAAGGATCTTAAGAGAATGATGATGTTTGTTGATTTGTTTAGTTGAGAACTAAGGTAAGTTCTTTAACTAAACGAACACTGCTTCAAAGCGACTGGTTGGTTTGGTTGTGACTTCCATCTAAAAAAAAGTATAAAATAAATAAGAGGATTATATTGTTTTTACCAATTCATGATAATATATTCACTCTTAATGAAAATAGTTCTTAATTTTATACATCGGATATTGCCTAGTTGATCATCTCTGATTACAAAAACTTTTCTTCAAACCGTACCGACGGTCATTGCATCAAAATCATTTGCCGATTTCCTCCTTTCTTGTTTACTAATTTCATGGGAAAGTCTTATAATCATGAAACTGTAGTGGGGAAAACCGAATTCATTTATACTCTCAGTAATTGAGCCGTTTGCTGGGTTTTTTCATTTAGTTATGCAGTGTGTTGATTTTCAATCCTTACTAGGAAATTCAATGCAGTTGGAAAGTATATGAATGAGTTATAAATTTATAACAAAAGTAGCGCAACCCGCATTCAGCAGGAATAAACGTCGGCATGTACTTGTAGATTTTGCATCAATTTCTCATTTTGCCTGATCTTGTGTTGCTATCAATGAATAACGACATATTGTAAGGCAAACATAAACAAAAATGGGATAGTTCGGACCACTTTGCGTGGTTTGTGTTTCTATTCTGCTTGTTAACTTCGTAACTGTTCAACGTCAACTCATAATTTTGATAAAGCCATTAAATAGTGGTACATGCTAAGTTCATTCTACTCCTGCCAATCATGATGATGACATTATTACACTTACAAGGTATACTATTCTAGTGTCGCGAGAGACGAGCTTAGCAAAAATATGATTCGGAGACACTTTTTTATGCTGATCACGAACGTGTATTTGGGTTTTTGTAAAACGCATATTTGGAATTTACATGTCTACTTTGATACTTGCCGGAATCCGCTGTTTTACCACGTTTGTTATAGTGGTCAGCAATATTTTTTGTTCGCGACCATAATATGTAGAGTATTATTTCACACTGCATAATTTTATGTTTTACTATAAAAACGGCATTTATATTATAAAGAGCTGATCTAGAACTGCGAAGATGTATGGAAAATTGAAATTAATATGTCCCAATAAAGTTAACATACAAAGTGCAAATATGCTTTTTACAAAAAACCAAATACACCATAAAAGCATGTTCAGCATACAAAAGTGTCCTAGAATCACTACTTATGAAAACTTATCTCTCGGGGCACTAAAATAGTATCTCGTGTTAAAACTTTTTTCGGGATTTTAATGGTATTCAGGCCCTTTATTTATATGCCCATGAAGCTGGGTATAATATGATTGTGAAAACTTGATACTGCATTGCTTTTCAATGATTGTAAATGCGTCAACTTTTTGCCACAAATGATAATCTGATGTTGTCAGTCGGCTCATTTCTGAAGTTTGCTAGTTGCACGAAAATTGTGTCAGCCTGCAGATTCAAGCCAGTTCACCCAAAACCAAAACGGGTCTCAAATGCACAAAGGTACGACAAGCACCGGGAACCCTTCAATTCATACTTTTCATGTGCTACAAAAAAATCATACTCGACTTTAATCCAACATGTACAAGTTGGTTGCATACCAAAGGGAAAATTTGCAAAGGCAATACATGTATTTAATGTTTCAAAAACATGGGATTCTGCTCATACAAAGCTTAAATCATCAAAAAGCTTCCCAAAATATATATAATCGCATTCTTAGCTTTCGCATTGCATAAGTGTCATTGCTACGTATTTCAGAAAATTTTCATTGTGCGTGACTGTTCTCTTGTGTAAATTCAATTGATTTATGTATGTAATCGAATTCTTGATAAGACTCCGATTTTTGTGCAAAGCGATTTGTCAACTTTTCTGGCATTTGATTTATTGATGGTGAGAAGCTACATTTTTGAATCCAAAGGAAAAGGTTTAAGAGGACACTTCAGTAATTTTTGTTTGGCTTGCTTTCTACGTAAAACCCTTCGATTTCTTCAGGACAATCATTATTATTATTACAACTGGTATGCTGAAAATGGACAATAGATATGCAAAAAAATCTTTCTATGCTTGCTAATGTTGACCACTTTCTCCCATAATTTTTTGCAACCTCCGCAATCCTGAAGGCACTCAGGCGTAGATATTATGAACAGAAAAACTGAAGCATACGCTTATCTTAAAGACAAAAAAGACCACATACATAGTGAAATTAAAAAGCGTAATATGTCACATGTTAACCCATTTATTTAGACAAATCAATACTAATTTTTAAAAATATGAGAAAGCAATAGTTTGTAGAGTGGTGTTTACCACATGAAAATTGACTTGGGGATGGGGATATTCCAAGGACGGGCGTGGGTTTTGACTTCAGAGATGCCTCCATTTTGTTTAGTACTTTTAGAAAGACAAACTTCAAAAATTTGTGCAAACAAAAATTAGGCCACTCTCTAGCATAACACCAGCAATTTGGGTTGCTCCACCAAGAACATATACAATTGCAGGGACACATCACGTTTACAATTATAGGCTTTGTAGAGCTAAACGCTAAATAGATGAGGACGACTTCTACAAACACAAGTTAGTAATTGAATGCCGAGCCTGGAAGATTTTCTGTAAAAATATAATATGCCGCATTTCTGAAGGTTAAAAGACCAACGTTTTTAATTTAAGAATTTCTGACATAAATATGTTTACGTGCCTAAGGTGGTGCCCAGAAAGAACCGGACTGTGTTTGATCGGCTGTAATTTTTGAACGAGTCAGCATTTGGGGAACCTGAAGCGGTCACTTAAATGTGCGTTAAATTTGGATACTGTTTTCAAGAAGTAAAAGTTTTGCAGGCTAGTTGCTGTAGTGTAAAAAAGTAATTCAAAAATCAACCTAAAACGCATGCTTTCATGGAGATTTTTCAATTTGCATCTAATATCTTGCAAACGACGCATTTACATTATATGGTTTTTATGTCTTTCTATCACATTGCACCTATGTTTCATCATGGGAGTTACTTTTTAAAAATTCATGCTAATTGATATAAATGAGGCGTAATCGAAATTTTGGCAAATTCGTTACAATTTTTTTTGCAATATTTCGAAAAATTGGTGTATTGACCAGTAATTATAAGACATTGTATAACTTTGGGATAGACAAACCAAAGAGATTCTTAGACTTATTTAGGCTTTCTATTAAGTAAACATAAAAATTTCACAAACATTAGTAATTTCTGAGAAATCAGACTTCAAATTTGGTCAAAAATGCCTTGAAAACTCAATTTTAGACAGTAATTTGAAATTCCCTTGCTGTCAAAAGACAACTTACCACAGGAGTTACCGATCCACGGAAATTAATCTTCATTAAATGGGCATTTAAATGAACCCACTAGTTCCTCCAAAGGTCCACTAATTAAAAAATTACAGCCAATAAAACACAGTCCGGTTCTTCCTGAGAACCTCCTAAAAGCTGTTGCAGTTTTAATTTTCTCTTTGCTTCGTTTTACTAAATTCCAATCGTAATATATTCTTGTAAAATGTAGGTAACGCAGCTTTGTACTTGAAGGATTTCATATGAATTAACTTTAACTGCCTTAACAATTCGCAAATTTCCTTAACTACCTTAACAATTTGCGAGTTGCCTTAAACTACCTTAAATACTCCCTAATTACCATAAACTTCCGTAATTATTCCCTAACTACCGAAAACTTCCTAATTATTTCCTAATTACCTTAAACGACCTTAACTATTCCTTAATTACATTTAACTTTCTTAACTATTCACACAGTTTTCACACAGCGGCACGCATCATGGACAGTGACAATGGAGGTTAAGTTAGCATTTGTTATATACTGAACGGAGGACAAATATCTTCCGTCACTATTTCTCTCGCTAATCGCGACAGCTTGATCTATTTTTCCACGTTCATCGTAGACGTTTCATCAGCTTCTTTCTTATTGATTTTGAAGTTCTTTCTCGCATTGCGGATCGTGTCCTTACGACATCTTGGTATTCGGAATCTTTATTATCCATTTGTGATTCCCGTTTGCTACTTAAAGGAGCTGGCGTTGATTTACGTGTCTTAAGAAGCCTCTCCAGTCCTTCGCGAAGTCTTCCTGCTACTCTCATCTGGATTTGGTTGCTCACGGCACTTGTAAACACTATCATTATTTTTTTCAAGAGCTTGTGAAATGGTTTAATGTTTTTTACCATCTCACAGCTTAGACGTTTGAACTTTCCTGCAGATACCCCCTGACTTTCGAAGAGTGTCCGATAATCTGGATGCTCCTTGGCAATGTGTGAAAACTTCTTTTTGATGTATTGCTGTACTGATTTCAACGTTCTTGGTGGGATAACAATGCGCATAATGCAATTTTGCTATGTCATGACTTGCAGACTTCTCATACCTCCACATGCGATCAGAAACTATATATTCGTTCTTTTTCTTCGCTCTACAGCACGCATCATACCACATGCAAAATTTTTGTCGTCAATTTTCTGAATTTTCAAGTAAAAATGGAATCCACCTTCATCAACAAATATATTACTACAGCTTTCCAACTTTATTCCTTTGTTTTTGATGTAATGATAAAGTGTAGCATCTACTTGTGCTTCCTTTCAATGTGGAAAAGAAGTCAATTTAGGCCGTACACCTTTAATGGCACAAATGACACTTCCTTTCTTTTCCATGTTCAGGTGTTGTCTTACGTTCGTTATAATCGATATCGAATATAAGATCTTTATTACCCATTTGAGAATGCTGGATCGCTGTTGACTTGTCAATTGTCGCTGACCATTTTTTGCAAACGTAATAATAATGTACTTGTTTCTGGTAAGGAATATTGTCCACTCCTTCAACGTCCCTTAGAAAGATGTCATTTTTCTCAATTAAAACACTACCACAGTCAGACCTCCGTCAGTTGAAATGGCTACATGGGCGTGGAAGTCTTCCGTAGAGTTGAAACATTGTTGACACGTCACACATTTGTGTTTATCTGAAATCAAACCGCTTGCTGTTATTAGCTTTGAATAATCAATGTGCTTGGTTACACAATGATCAATGAAACTTTTGACGTCTACAAATTAATGACGACATAACTATCACACAATCCGTAATTACTTGTTTCCTTCTCCCAACACTGAAGATGACTATAGTCATGACTCCTCCGGTTTGCTCAAACTGGATTCCCTGGGATCTCTATGCAAGTCAAATCCAGGCGTATTCTTTTGGATAATTTAAAAACGACTCTTATAACTGGATGTTTGATCCCCGTCATTTCGTTAGTTACTTCTGATTTGTGTACTTCTGGTAACCTGCGTCAGGAACCTGAAAAAGTAGTAAAAACTAATTTTAATGACAACCAAACTTTTTAAGCAAACTTTTAAACAATAAAAGTATACTTAAATCAGTCGTTGGATATTTTTGAATGATGCTACTTTATAGTTTAAACTTTTATTACTGCTCGTAATTCACTGAAATCAAGATTTATAATGCAGGGAGCAAATGGTTTCTGTAGATAATCACGGTCCGTAATAGTTGAGTATAACCCATATTCCGCAAATGCAAACACTAAGAGGAAATCGTGACTCTAATTGCAATACAATACTATTCCGCTTACCTTGTAAGCTTTCTGCAAATATGATGAAATCTGGGAATCCCTGAGAGATGTAGAATTAAAAATTTCTTATCCCCACGACGTTGTTTGCATTTATTCATGCTAGCAGAATAATAAACTGAATGATAAAGTGTAAATGTGTGATTTAATAGGAGTATCTGGATTGCTGAATCATAATATTAACAAAATATGAAATGGATATTGCGTATGCATTTTAGATTTGTACATTGTTGTATATTGTTAGGATAGTGATGATGATACGTTGTGTGTTGGGCACAAATTTACGCTAGCAACAATTGCATCTGTACATTTATGTATATTTTATTATTTATTTACCAATAGTTACATTTAAATGAAGTTTAAAACAAAGAAAAACAAAAATAAAGAATTTCTTAACTTTAACTTTAAAAAGCCAAACACGTTTAATCTCTTCTGTCGTTAGATACGTTGTGAAATGTAGTCTCAAACCGCTTCGTTTGCTTCCGGAATCTCACCTCCTTGTGCTGTTCCGGGAGTGCTACGACGAAACAAATGAATGTCAGTCTCTTCCTCTTCCTCTTCATATAAATTATTCCTTGGTAAAAAAGAGTTTGAGGATGAACCTGTCAACAGAGCCTAATCAGATGGTGGTGGCAGAGGCATTCCACCTTGGTGACGATGAAAATCGTATATATTCATTTGTGGTGGTTTGGGTGGAGGTGGAGGAGGGATTGAAGAATCCATTCTCTCCTCCAAATCTTCATTTTATGCAACTGCCTTCAAATACTTAAGCCCATTGTGTACAAAGCACATGCAAACCATTAACAAATCAACCTGTCAAAAATTAAATGAACCCTACTCAACTTCTTCCTTTATGAGACATGGTGAGAACATAAAAACCCTTTGTCAGTATGACAATATGCTGAATCAGGTGTCAATTTTACGCACCCCGCTCTTTAATACGTATGTAGCTGTCCCCCAATGAGCTCTGGGGACCCACTAATTGCACTTACTTGCATGTGTTTATACAAAGAGTCTTTAAAGAATTCCGCAGCTACATTGCCGAGGGGTGCTCTTTGCCTTGTTAGCTAGTAAAGGATAGTTCGTATCCACTGCACATTCTTCTCCTTTCTCAGCCTCAATGAAATAACCAAATTTAATACTTTAAAACAATTAAAAATAACTTTAAAAATAAGACACTTACATTACAAGGGCTCCACTGAACTCATCACTGATACAACGATAACTGGTTTCGCCTTTAATCTTTACACAATAGCAATAATTGGTTGTGCAGCTGCGACAAAATTTGAAGACTAAACACTGAAAACAAAAGAACACAATATACACACAATTTAATTTTTAAATCTAAAAAACACAAATTATAGTTGAAAAATTAAAATCAAGAAAACACACCCCTAAATGTTGCACCATAATATGGTTTCGGTGAAGCCGCTGCAAGAAAATCAGCTTATGGATAAACGTGACAGCTGAAGTTATACCTACGATGCACCCTTGTGTACACAGCATGACGTGGAAAAGAATATTATGTTTAATCAGGGATGGGAAACACAGTATATAGGACATGGTTAAAATTGGACAAAAATCGACAATATCTATATTTTGAATTGAAAGCATGTATTATGCAAATGAAACTTTGAATTAGTTAGGAAAACAATAACATATTCATAATTAATCGAAAATCCTAACTGCGGGCCAATAAACTCATCTTTAGTCAACGAAGGATACAACTGAGAAAGCTATCACTTTTTGTATATTTTCCTATCATGCGTGAGATGTAGGCATCCAGAGCCGATGTAGAGATTTAATCCTGAAATAGAGTAATTATGTTTGGAAAATTTCCAGTCCATTCACATTAAATATGTGTTGAGATCCATCCATAGGGAACCTCTTTTTCCAATTCTTGCGTCTAAATTTGGTGTCTGATTCTAAACAAGAAAGAAATGAGCATTATTATTTACTATATTTTGTAAAGATTGAAGATTAAGATGTGGCTGTATGTTTTAAAGATGGTTGATTTCTTTTGCCAGGTAAACCTTGTATGAAAAAGGAGCTAAATTCCACCCATTTGGTTTGCTCGTCAGACTCTTCGTGTTCACGGTGGTAGTGGGTATGACGCAAGATCTATGTAATGATCATGTCCCATTTTCTTCATTCCTTTTTTGTCAAATTATATACAAAACTGAAAAAACCAAAGATAGTTTACCATTACGTATAGTATTAACGCTTCAAACACTGAAAAATATGATAATAATAATTACCATGGGGCATTGTTGATGTTTCCCCTTTAATGGGAGCTTCTCACACTATACAAACAGTGTTTGTATTTTTCTCTCTGGCCCTACACGCTTCTCCATCTTAAGCTGCAAGCTTCGTTGCCTTCTGCTAAAAAAGTATACAAAAGAGCATATTATTTGCTGTAAAACCACTTATTTATGAAATTATATGGTTATTTGGCATATTATTTACCTCTGAAATAAAATATGTACGATCGAGTGGAATCCCGGCGTATGTTTATTGCGATTGAATTGTGATGTCATGTCATTCCAATCGCAATAGTAGCATTAAAGCATAGCTTTGCGGGGTCTTTAAACTATTGAAAACGGGACTGGCAATCGCTGACGCTGTTATGAAATCTTTTCCTGCAAATGGTAGTAAGAGAAACAAGCAATTAGCATTTATTTCTTGAAAGACGCTTTTGCACGTTTACTATGCAAACTAACACACAATACATGAAAGTAAAACTAACATTGGTTTCATGTTGGAATTTTTGGCGGGTTTATACTCGTTTCTTGAGAAGAAGTTCAACGTAATCAACTTTACGCACTTGTTGTGTACCTATTCACGATGGTAGCATGCGTCCTTATCACGCTAAATGCCACATGAAAAAGGTACACTTTCAGCATGCACATTAATGCGTTGCGTCACCTTTTTAGCAGAACCCCAACACTATGAAAAAGGTGTATGCATTATCCTCATCATCATTATCCCTATTTTATATTTTCGTGACATACATTAGTCATATTATCTAAATGCATTTCAACGAGCAATTATTGCTAGCTGGAAATTTTACAGAATGCATTAAACCATTATCATCATCATCATAAGGCAAAACCATGCTCCACTTAAAATGCATGCAAATTATCATCTCATATTCTGCTAATACAACAATTTAACAATCCAGATACTCCTATTTAATCACACATTAACACTAAATCACCCATTTTATTATTCTAATCATGCTTGGTTTAATTGGGCAAGCAATGAACGTATTGAAGAAGAATTTATGATGATTGGTACCGCTTTCACTTTTTTCTAATTACCATCAACTACTTTGGCAATTCCGTAATCAACTTAAACTCCCTTAACTCCCAACTGATTACCATAAACTCCCTAACCAGTTCCCTAGTTTCCTTAAACTACCTTAACTAATCCCGAATTCCCTTAAAGTTAGTTAAACCAACCCTTGTTACCTGAAAGTTCATTTAACAAACCCTAGCTACCTTAAAGTTCCTTGAACAAACCTAAACCCCCATAAACAAACTAATACAAGGTAGTCCTCCAGCAAACGAATATGAAAATTGTTTAACCCAAGCTTCAACTGTACGAAATGATTTGCAACGGACCCTCAGCAACGGAACCTCACTCTCTTGTTAACCCACTCGTTCCTATAAACTTGCTAAAGCTGCGTTAATAAACCTTATTGGTTTCTTGGGTAGTACTACAGTGCCAATGTGAAGTTAAGAAACTGAATTTATAGTAAATTATTATAATTTTGTACATTACTTTGAGTTCAAGAAACGAGTCGATTTAATTTATAGGTATCTACATGTACAAAAAACTGCCGCATTGATGAACTAACTAGAACAATCGTCGCAAGTAAAGAAGTAAGATATTTAGAGATATTTAAGCGTTGTTTACATTTTGCCAGCACACGAAGACCCGAACATGATTATAAAACTTTAATTTATGTATAAGATCCCGAAGTTCCACAACGTACTTATAGATTTATGACGGAAAACAATTGTACTTCCAATTCCAAACTAATCAAAACTATATAGTTAATTTCATTATCACAATAATATTATCACTACTACCAATGCATTGCTAGTGCAGAGGAAAGTGAGAAAAGGGCCAAGAGTCTCACGGAATACAAACTTACACTTAAACGAGAGGAAGCACTTTAATAAAGCACTTGTGTGTTAGCTGGCAACAATACAAGAAAGCAATCGTTTTTCAAGACAATATCTTATGATTTATTTTCTGTTATATCATCTATGAATCATCTTTAGTTTCTTGTTAACGTCTTCATGTTAAGTTTTTAAAACTTGCTCCTCACACAAGTATCATTTGTTTATTTTGATTCAGTTCTTGATTCTTTAAAATCGTTATCTCAGGTACGTTCATAAAGCAGTGAAGAATGGAATAAAAAGGTACATTTGTTGTCGTATTTATCGTAAAATCTACACAGGTCACTCCAATGTTTTTTTCCCTACTTAATAACCTGTGTTGGCAAAAAAGCGCTTTTTGGTCAGAAATATCTTACTGATTCGCTTTTTT